>PVIW01005963.1:0-95694 GCA_004026585.1 Noctilio leporinus
GTGACCTACCATGTGGTCTATCTTGGAGAATGATCCATGTGCATTTGAAAAGAATGTGTATTTTGCTTCTTTGGGGTAAAAGACTCTATTTACACCCGTTAGGTCCATTTCCTCTGGAGTATTGTTCAGTGCCACAACATCTTTGGGGATTTTTTGTTTGGAAGATCTGTCCATTGTTGATAGTGGGGTATTAAAATCCCCTACTATTAGTGTGTTGCTGTCCATATCTTTCTTAAAGTCCTCCAAGATTATCCTTACATATTTTGGAGCTCCTACATTGGGTGCATATATGTTTTCCAGGGTTATTTCTTCTTGATGGATCATTCCCTTAAGTGTTATGAAATGCCCTTCTTTATATATATATATATGCCACATCTACCTTCCGGTCCACCCTCAATGAGCCCTGATTGTTCCAGGTGGAGCCAGGACCTGTGTGCTTTTAGTAGAAAAAAAAAATGTGTAGTCCCTAGTAGTGCACCCACAAAAAAAAAAAAAAAAAAAAAGAAAAAGAAAAGAAAAAGAAAAAAAGAAAGAAAGAAAAGAAAGAAAGAAAGAAAAGGAAGGAAAGGGTTTAAGTGGCTGGGGAGGGGAGGAATACTTAGATTGAGGATTGGGAGTGAGTTGTAGCAGGAGAGTGAGTAGACTTTAAAAAAAGAGTAGGAGGAGGGTCTTGGTAGTTAGGTAGATTGAGATAAGGGAGGAGTAAAAATATGAGAGTTGGGATACACTTTGATATAAACAGTATTTACTTAAAATGCACTAATTGTGAGGGTTGGGTGTAACTTTTGAAAAGGATATGTTAAGGATTAATAGTTCATGTAGCTCTCGGTGTAACTCAGGTGCTTGTGATTAGCAGCAATCCATTTCCTGAGTCTGCCTCTTTTTCTTGATCAAATCTCTGCAGTCTACAGTTGAGCTGTGTGGCCTTGGAGTGGCAGGGCCTATGGCTGTCACAATCAGGGCTGATTCTGAGTGCCAGCCCCCTGATAGGCTGAGCCTCCATTAGCCTTGCTGGGTTACTATGCTGCCGGTGTTTTGGGGCCCTCCCTTCTCTCACTGGTTCTGTGTGAAGACCTGCAGGTTGTTTTCGTGGTGTCCATGGCTACTCCTCCCCCTCCAGCTCCTCAAGGAAGTTTACCCCTGAGATGGGCACCTGGCTCATAGTGGGACTGGCCTGCAACTTTGTTTGTTCCTGTGATGGCTGGTCCTCCCTATCCAGCTCTTGGAGGAGGTAGCCCCTGTCTGCAAAGAGTGCCTGGCTCCCTGGGGGCCCTGCAGGTTGTTTACTGGGGATGGCTGGCTTTCCATGCAGCCCAGCTCTTTGAGGAGGTTTTCACTGCTGCCTCTGCAGTGCGCACCTGGCTCCCCAGGGCCAGCAGCACAGTCTGTCCACAGAGGCTACACCTCCCTGACCTGGGATAGAACCCATAATCTAGGTATGTGCCCTTACTGGGAATTGAACTTGTAACTTTTCGATGTATGGACAATGCTCCAACCAACTGAGCCATCCAGCCAGGGTGTGTTGTTATTACTTTTATTGGTAAATTATCTTTTACTAAGTATACTTTATTGATCATGATGTTACAGTTGTCCCAATGTTTTCACTTTCACCCCCACCTCTGCCTGGTACCCTGCTTGCCACCAGCAATATACTTCCCCTAAGTTCATGTCCATGGGTCGTGCATATAAGTTCTTTGGCTTCTCCCTTTCATATACTAATCTTTTTTTTTTTTTTTTTTTAAGATTTTATTCATCATTTTCAGAGAGAAAGGCAAGGAGGGAGGAAGAAAGGGAGAGAATATGGTTGTCTTTTACCTGCCTCCAGCTAAGGACCTGGCTGGAGACCTGGTTTGCAACCTGACTAGGGAATTGAACCAGTGACCTTGAGGTTCATAGGCCGGTGCCTCTCCACTGAGCCATCGGCCAGGGCTCCTTTCCTATACTATTCTTAACATTCCCCTGTCTATTTTGTTCCTACCTATTATGTTTCTTAATCCCTGCAACATTTCACCCATTCTTCCCTTACCCCTGCCAGGTGATAACTCTTCTAGTGATCTTCATACCTGCGATTCTGTTCCTGTTCTGGTTGTTTGCTTAGTTTGTTTTTGTATTTTAGATTCAGTTGTTGATAGTTGTGTTTGTTGTCATTTTAATGTTCATAGTTTTTATCTTCTTTTTCTTAAATAATACCCTTTAGCATTTTGTGTAATAATGACTTGGTGATGATGAACTCCTTTAGCTTTACCTTGTCTGGAAAATACTATATCTATCCTTCCATTCTAAATGATAGCTTTTCTGGATAGAATCTAGGTTGTAGGTCTTTGCTATTCATCACTTTGAATACTTCTTGCCAACCCCTTCTTGCCTGCAAAGTTTCTTTTGAGAAATTAGCTGATAGTCTTATGGGAACTTCTTTGTAGGTAACTCTCTGCTTTTCTCTTGCTGCTTTTAAGATTTGGTGTTTTAATTATGATGTGTGTTAGTGTAGTCCTCTTTGGGTCCATCTTGTTTATTTATTTTCCCAAAGTAGAAAAGTTTTCTTTCATTATTTTTTTAGATATGTCTTTAATTTCTTGCTGTTCCTCTTTTTCTGGCACCCCTATGATTCAGATGTTGGTATGTTTAAAGTTGTCAAGAGCTTCCTAAGCCTTTACTAGTTTTTTGTTTTGTTTTGTTTTGTGTTTTAGTTTTTGTTGTTGTTGTTTTTACAATCTTGTTTCTTTTTTCTTTTCTGGTTAAATGTTTATTTCTCACTTTTGTTCTAAATCATTGACTTGAATTCTGGCTTCCTCTCCTTCACTGTTGGTGTTTTGTGTTTTTTCATTATATCACTTAATGCCTTTATTTCTTCTCTTATGCATTTGCTGTTCTCAGTCATTTCTCTGGGCATCTTTATCACCAGTGATTTGAACTCTGCATCTGATAGATTGGCTATCTCTGTTTTCTTTAGTTATATTTCTGGGGGTTTGTTCTGTTGTTTCATTTGGGCCATATTTTTTGCCTCCTTAATTTGTCAGCCTCCCTGTGTTTGTTTCTGTGTGTTAAGTAGAGAAATTCTTAAACTCCCTGTCCTAGGAGTGTGGCTATGTAGCAAAGGCACCTATAAATTGTTTGAAACAGCGTTTAGGTAATTTTCAGGGCAGGGCCATCCACTTCACTGTTTTGTGACTCTGTTTTTGCTGGGGGGCTTAGAGGGGAAAAATACCACTGCTTAGCTTCTGGCAATTTGCCCATCATTCATTCTGTTTCAAATTACTTCACTTACTTCCACATATGTGATTGGCACCTTTCTGGTCACTGCCCTAGGGTTTGTTCTAAGACTATGTGAGCCATATAAGAGACAGAAATGTGGAAGTTTCTTCCACTGCTCCAACCCCATTGGTTCTTACAGCCAGAGGTAATGGGGGTTTATCTTCCCAGTTCTAGAACCCTGGGCTGTGCAGTCTGGCCTGGGGCTAGGGTCACTTTCTCCCAGGGCACCCCTTCTGACTTTTATCTACCACACATGAATGTGGGACCCTCTGTTCCACCACTGCCCTTTGTCCAAGCCACACTGCCTCTCTGCCCCATCTCCACAACTCCACACCTCCTAGCCCTCTATATGAATGTGGCATCTTTAAATCCTTGGTTGTTAGACTTCCATATAGCTCAGTTTTCCAATGATTCTGTTATTTGTTTTTGAGATCTGGTTTTAATTCTTTTCATGGTTGCATAGGAGGTGAAGCATGTCTACCTGTGCCTTCATCTTGTCCAAAGTGGTAAATTATCTTTTAAAGAAATTTAAAAGTAGGAAAATATTTTTACTTTCATTCTTTGTTTATTTTTCTAATTAAATTTATTGGACATAGCTTTGGTTAATTAAATTACATAGTTTTTTAGGTATACAATTTTATAATACATCATCTGTATATTGTATTGTGTTCACCACCCCAAATCAAGTCTTCTTCCATCACCATTATCCCCCCTTATATTCTCTTCTACCAGTCCACTCTTCCCTTTCTCTCTAATAATCACCATAGTTATCTGTATCTATGAGTTTTTTGTTTGTTGGTTAATTCCTTTGCTTAATTCCTTCACCTTTTTCACTCAGCCCCCACAGCCCCCTCCCTTCTGACAGCTGTTAGTCTGTAGTACATTTATACAATGGAGTATCACTCAGCCATAAAAAGGAAGAAAATATTACTCTTTGGGACAGCATAGATGGACCTGGAGAGCATTATGCTAAGGGAAATAAGCCAGTCAGAGATAGGCAAATACCATAAGATTTCACTCATGTGAAGTTGAATGAAAAAAGTACACTAACACACAAAATGGAAAAATATTTTTTAATTTGCCCATCTGTATATTATTTTTAGTACTTTTTATTCCTTTTATAGATTTTGGTTTCCATATATATCTTTTCCATTCTGTCTGAGAATTTCCTTATGAGTCAAGTCTGCTGCTGATGAATTCACTCAAGTTTTATTCGTCTGGAAAGTTTTATTTCCACTTCATTTTTTTAAGGATATTTTAATTAATTAATTAATTAAAAAGATTTTATTTATTATTTTTAGAGAGAAGGGAAGGGAGAGAGGCAGAGAGGGAGAGAAACATCAATGTATGGTTGCCTTTCACCTGCCTCCAGCTACAGACCTGGCTGGAAACCTGGCTTGCAACCTGGTTATGTGTCCTGGATGGAAATCGAACCAGAGACCTTTAGGTTCGCAGGCTGATGCCTTATCCACTGTGCCACCAGCCAGGGCCTAAGGATATTTTTAAGAATAGAGACTTCTTGGTTGGTTGGGTCTTTCCCCTAGATTCAGGTCTTTTCATTCCATTGCTTCCTGGTATGCATATTTTCTGGTGAGAAGTCTGTTATTATTATTTATTTTTTACCCCTGTGCTCAGTGTGTCATTTTTATGTTTGTTAAAATGGTCCCTTTGTCTGTGGTTCTTGGCAATTTAATTATAATGTATCTTGGTGTTTCTATTCTGCTTGAACATGTCTATGGGTTTATTCTTTTCACCAAATTTTGGAGACTTTGGCTGTTATGTCTTTACATATTTGGTCCACCTCATTACTTTTAAACATATGTTATTACACTTGGTATTGTTCCACAGGTTACTGAGAATCTGTTGGTTATTTTTCTTTTAGTATTTTTTTTTTTCTCTATCTCTATTCTCTTGAAAGTATTTATTTGATGTTTCAGGTTTGCTATCTTTTCTTATATAGTGTTTCTATTGTTATTAATAGTAATCTATTAATCACATACAGCAATTTTTAAAAATTTTAGATGCTATAATTTTCATTTCTAGAAAGTATATTTAATTATTTATATTATTTGTTTCTTTTATGTATGTGTTATTTTAAGTGCTTATTCACAACCGTAGCAGCTATATTTTAAGCTTTGTATCTGCTAATGCCATCTTTTCTGTTATTTTTATATCTATTTTTATTAACTAAATTTCTTGATCTTATGAGGTTACTTCTTTCTATGTCTAGTTATGTTTTGTTGGATACTGGACTTTTTGAATTTGACATTTTTGAGCAATGCATATTGTTGTTCTTCAGCATGTTGGATTTTGTTGACAAGAAGTTATGTTACTTACAGGCTAACTTCATCCTGTTAAGTCTCGTTTTTAACCTTTTTAAAAAGGCTAATTTGATCCTAATACTGACGCATGAGTTTTCAACTTCAACATCTCCAATCATGTGTGAGCTCTGAAAATTTGTTCAGCTTACAATTTGTCAGTCATTCTTTTACTCGGCCTTCACCCTCTTTTTCTTCAGTCTTACCCTCTACAGGCATGGCTCAGTATTCAGCAACAGCCTCAGAAATCCCATGAAGATTTCTAGAGTTTTTGTTTCGTGTGATGCTTTTTCTAGTGGTATTCTGAGCTGCAAATTTCAGTCTTGCTGGCCTTCCCAAATTCCAAACCCTTGTCTCCTTGATTCAGCAAGACAACCATGCTCTATTTGGGATTGTCCTTATAATGCAATCTATAATAAAACTGCAATCAGAAATCTCAGGAAGTTTCTTAAGGACTTACCTCATCTGTTTTCCTTTTACAAAGGGTCATAGTCCTATCCTGCCTGCTAGCCATTATTTCATACATTTTGACCACATTTTTAGTTGTTATGGGGATCTGCATTAGTTTTTTTTATTTTTGTTTTTAAGATTTTATTTATTATTTCCAGAGAGAGGGGAAGAGAGAGAGGCAGAGAGGGAGAGAAACATCGATGTATGGTTGCCTTTCATCTGCCTCCAGCTACAGACATGGCTGGAGACCTGGCTTGCAACCTGGTTAGGTGCCCTGGCTGGGAATCAAACCAGTGACCTTTGGGTTCTCAGGCTGGCCTCTTATCTGGTGTGCCACTGGCCAGGGCTGCATTACTTTTTAAACACTTAAAATCCTCACCATGAAGGCCATGAACATATCCACCATTTATTTTGTGTGCACATGTGTGTTTGTGATAAAAATATTTAACATAAGATCTATCCTTCTAACAAATTTTAAGTATGCAGGACAACATTGGTAGATATGGGAACTATGCTGTACAGACCACCTCTGGAACTTATATATCTCACATATCTGAAACTTTGTATTATTTTAATGTTGTCTCTCCATTCCCTTCCTACCCCAGTCCCTGACTACCACCATCTGACTCTGCTTTTATGACTTTGACTATTTTATATTTCACATATAAGTGATATCATATAGTATTTGTCTTTCTGTATCTGATTTATTTTACTTAACATAACATCCTTCAGGCCAATCCGTGTTGTCACAAATGGCAAGATTTCTTTATTTACAGCCTTGATGGTGGTAATGGTTTCATAGATGTATCCTTATCCTCAAATTCATTGAATTGTATACATTAAATATGAACCTCTTTTTACATGCCAATCATCCTTCAGTAAAATTTTCTATTTTTGATAGAATTAATTCTTTAGATATATCGCTGTTTCAGCTGGTCACAGTCCTCACTTGACTCCTGACATGATCTTTCTTTAGCTAGAATTTCTCTTAAAATCTCTCTCCCTTAGTTTCAGGAAGAAGAAACATGGGGTTTCCTCCCTGACCCCCTGCCCAGGAAAGAGAAAGTTATTATACTCTCTTTTTCTGAATATTTACCCAGAGGCCACAGGTTGCCAGTTCTTTCAGAGCTAAGAAGACTGAAACAGCACCTCTCAGTAAACCTAGATCATTTCGTGCCATTACTTTTCTCATTTGCTCCAATTCTAGGATGATGGGGGTTGGGGGAATCGTGTTTTACAATGACGGCAATATTAACCAGGAACTAATGCTACTCATAATTAACATTTACTGAGTACTTCCTTTGTGCATTCATGGTGCTGGGAGCTTGACAGGCATTATTCTCTCTAATCCTCAGAACAAGCCTATGAAATTGTCCCTGTGATCCCCACTTTATTGGTGATAATATTAAGGTCATTCTGCTACTAAAGGGTGGAGCCAAAAATCAGATCCAGAGTCTGCATTTTTAACTACTAGTGCTGTTTTTTCCAAGATTGAACATTTGGCTCAGTCTCAGTGATGCTGTTTTGAGTTTCCATCTTTGGTGTATCTTCATGGTACCAGCTGGAGTGATTGCAGGGGGAGCAGTGGTGCTGTTAGGAACTGTTCTCAAGCAGAGGTCTTACTTTTTCCTTGGGAGTCATTCTAATTTTAGGATTCTATGATTCCAACATAAATAATAAATATGGTCTAGCAGAGGTTAACAAAACACTCATTGGCTTACTATCAGCTTTACTCTAAGTCCCAGTTTCTTTGGTTCTCTTAGGGAAATAATTACCTCTTTGGGAATTAATTTCCTCATGTGGATTTGAATTAATTCCCCCAGGCCACAGAATTGTTATCTGGATGAGTTCATTTAGCAAATGGCACCCAACTCTTCTCACCTTGGTTTGCCAAAGACACTGTGAGGCTTTGTGTGAACACAGGCAACAGTACTGGACAGCAGATATTTGCAAATAACATTTGTTTAATTGCTCAGGCACTTTGTAATACATTTTTCTCCTAGGCTGTGGGAAACACATCCTTTATCAGCTTAAAAACAGCACAACTTCGAAGGGCCTTTCTGCCTGTCTTTTTTCCTTGTGCATTGGTCCAGACAGATCAAGTGAATCAAAAGAAGAGGCAGAAGCTGTTGGCAGTTACCCTCAACTTTGCCTCTTTGTAGCAGCAGCAATACACCCTTTCCCATCCTGCTCCTCAGCCCCTCAAAACAAAAAACAAAAACCCCTACCAACAGAAAAGCACTCACAACTATTAAGATAAAAATGCATTCAAGGGGAGGAGGGTCACAGGGTAGCAGTCCATCCCTAGCAGCACAGGTGCTAGTGTCTGAATCCTGGGAATTTCCCAGGGGCCTGGCATTGCCAAACACTCATGGGAGGTTACGTGGGCACAATAAGGGTGCCCAGGATGGCTTTTCATACTGTGCATTGTAACTTGTCTTAGACATGTTGTGGAGTCCCTGATAGTTTCACCTCATAGGGCATGTTTTGTGACAATTCAGTGGCATCTTGGGTGAGACCAATGATAGGAAATGAGGCTATAAAGAGTCACCTTCCATGATGTCTTATAGCCCCAGACTCTTTCTGCCTCAGACTCCGTGTGCCACACATTAGAACCATTCTGCTTCACCCTTAAAAAATCTCTAGAGATGCTTCCAAGTCTGCACGCTGCTGGGGAGTTTGATTCAGTAGGTCTTGATGGGAGTTTGGGAACCCACATCCCTGTATCAATCCATAGATGACTCAGATGTGCAGCTGGGGTTGAGAGCTACACTTTAGTGCTTTCTAAAGTGGGGAGCTAAATGTATTCTTTGTATCTCACAGTTACAAGAAAGGTCTCGAGACCAAGATTCCAGTCCTGGCTCTGCCACTTACTTGCTGTGTTATCTAGGACACATTACCTCTCTGTGCTGTGTTTTCATCATCTCTGAGGTGGAGATGGATGATCATTGTATCCACCTTCTGGTGGTTTGAGGATTGGATGAAATAGCACATGTAAACATTTGGAAAGTAACAGTCTCTTGATAAAACTTTTAAAGTCTAAACTTATTTAAAAGAAATAAAACACCACTGTATTGCTCTAGGGCTTGTTTGTCGAGTCTTGTAGGAAAACTGGAAATTGCCTTGCTTTGCATCTATAGCCATCACAAATCAAGGCACGGAAAGATCCTGTGGCACTGCCCTTCAATGTCAGCTGTTTCCTTTTAATTCTTGCGGGAATGTTTATCTCTCCTAAAAACTGTCTTCTGGAACCCAGTTTTAATAAAAAGTAAATTTTATTTTTCGAAAAGCTATAAAGGGATTACTTTTGGTTTCTGTGGGAGTCAGTCAGGGCACCGAATCCACCATGACAAACACACACATTCTAGGCATCCACTCTTGTCCTTTGTAAGTTCTATTACCTTCAAAAAATATTTGTTAAGTTCATACAAGGCATGAGACACTTTGGGGAAAGGGAGGAAATAAGAAAAAGAAATGTGACATTTGTTCAGCAACTACTTTATACTAAGTACCAAAGTACAAACTTTATAATTGTCCTTTTTCATTCTGTGATTAATACTGTTAGCTGTATTTTACAGATAAGAAATGGAGACACCTAGAGTTCATTGTCTTAGTATTTTATAAAGTCCAAGGCTCTTTACATTTGCTATACCACCTCAGAAGGTACAAAGGCAAAGGTGGAACAAAATCTGACCTGATTAATCTAGTACATTATGATTGGTAATTATATGCACATTTACATTGTGCCTGGCAACATAGATTCCAAAACTGCTTTCTGTCTTATAGTTTATGCTACCTTTACAGAGCTTATAAATAACCTGTGTCTGTGGGCTCCTTAATGCTAATTAATGCAGTACTTTTGTTTTAACTGCATGTGATTATCACAACAATATAATGAAGAAATTAATAGCAATCATATGAGCAATATTTAGTAAGCACTTGTCATGTGCCAGGCATTACACTAAGAGGTATTCATATTGTCTCACTTAACCCTTAAAATAGCTGGAAGGTCCTGTTCATACCCACATTTTAAAACTGCTGCAATGCTAGGGTCAAACCTCACCTCTGCCTTTCTCTAGAGCCTGAAGCCTTAAACACTGTTATCCTTATCTGCACGCTGCAGGCTCAAAAAGGTGTGGACTTGGCTTTGCTATCACAGATAAACTGAGACTCAAGCCCCTATTTGCTGATACCATGTTTCTGACCAGTCTAATAAAGACCAGTCTAGTAAACAAGTATACAAACAACTATACTCAAAGGCAGAATAGGAAAGGAAATAGAAATGGAAGTAAACTGGGCCTAACAGGATGAATAAGATTTGTAGAAACAAAAATAACTAGAATGGCTATTTCAGATGAATGCAAGAGAAGGAGCAAAAGGAGGAGACACAGAGAGCTCAGAAAGCAGCCCTGGCTGGTAGCACAGTGGATAAGGCACTGGCCTGCGAACCCAAAAGTCGCAGGTTCGATTCCCCAGCCAGGGCACACAACCAGGTTGCAAACCAGGTCTCCAGTCAGGTCTGTGGCTGGAGGCAGGTGAAATGCAACCATACATTGATGTCTCTCTCCCTCTCTGCCTCTCTCCCTTCCCACCTTTCTGAAGGTGATGAAATAAAATCTTAAAAAAAAAAAAAGAAAGAAAGAAAGAAAGCAACAGATGCACTCACGTAAATTCGCCCCAGCGTGCGGTGAACAGAGGGTGCATTAAGAGTATGGGCTACATATGTGTGCTTGAATGCAAGTGTGAAGAGCTTGCTTCTACTATTGTTGGAGAATGGGAAATGTTTTTGAGGAAGGAATGTGTCCTGATCAAAGCCACCCTTTAAGGAGGATCATTGTGGCAGGGACCAGTGAGACTAGCAGGAGGCCATTGCAGAGGTTCATAGGGTAGAAGGAGGATCAGAAACAGTGTCAGAAGTGTGGAAGAGGAGAATCCAAAAGACCATTACAACACACAGCTGGCTGAACCTCGCAGCTGTGTTGATAGATGGTGGGGACCACAGAGAGTGAGGTATCAAATACAGTTCTGTGTTTGAGCTTAAGTCCCTAAAAGAATTGTGTTGCCATAAATGAAAATAGGGAATTAAGAAGGAAGAGTTCATATAGGAGGGCAGATAATAATTTCAGTTTAGAATAAATAGGGCAACTTGAGGTGCAGACAGGTGAGGAAAGCTGAAATAGCTGAAATACATCAAGTTGAGTGGAAAGTGATGCAATTGAATAACTAGTTTGAGGGGGCATTTGAATGAAGGTGATAGTGGATTGGACCATCAAGGGAGCAGCAGGCACAAAACAAGGAGAGGAGCCATAACCTTTGGACATTCCTACCTTTAGGGCAGGCAGGTGATGAGGAGAAAGGTAGAGGGAGAATCAAGATAGTACGATGCAATGAAAACCAAAAAAGAGAGTTTCTAGGGGGAAAAACCAGAATGGCTAACATTAGAAAATGGGACAGTCAAGGAGTCTGCAATTGGAGAAAAGATCTGAAGAGCAAGTTTGGTTCTGGAGTGGTCGTGAGTGGAGATGGGTCAGCTGTGAATGAGCCAGACCAGGTTGAATGAAGTGGCTGCTAACTCTCTCAAGTCTGTCAGTAAAAGTCAAGAGACAAGGTCAGTTTATTCCCATTTTTCAGTGTTGAATGGCATACCACATGCAACTCAAAGGGTATGCAAGTCATTTTACTGTATGAATCTGCATTTTCAGGAGATTTGGAGAAATTTTTTTTTTAAATGGGTTAGTAATCAATAGGAGGGAGATGTGTAAAGCAGTTATTCTAAAGAGGATGCAAGGAAAATTCAATACCACAGGGTTGAAATGAACTTAAAATTGAAAATCACAGCTTTGGCTTTGATACAACATTCCGCTAATAATTAGAGGAGAGAAAATGATAGCTTCTGGAAGAAAAAATATTCAAGTCATTTTCAACCCAAACACTAAGTTTCTGAAAACAGCTAATAATGCACCTGGTTACACATGGTCTTTATCTTGTAGATAAATGCCATGACTTCCTCATAGTGGCAGACTATTCAATATTTTCTTAATAAATGTTTCATTTCAAGCATTCAGCTCATTTTTTCAACAGATTACAACAAAAGGTTTTCCTTTATTATTTTTTGAAAGCTGTTGTCTCTATAACATTACAGTGATGGTAGATTAAAATGGGCCCATTCAAAAACACTCAGTGCAATATTGGAGTATTTGGAGAAGATACACAAACTTGAAGTTCATAAGTTGTATGGAGGGGTTATTCATCATGTGCTTCTGGGATGAAAGCAGGTTACACAAAGAAGAGACTCCGATTCCGGATCATCCGTACTTTCCTCTGATCTCAAATCACACACACACAAACACACACACATACACACACTTGTGCAAGAGCTAAAGTGGTACACAGTGAGTCGATCTGCAGTTCTCTCATTGAGGCACCAGGACTTCTCTTTCCTGGGGTCTATTGAAGTCTAAATTTTTAAAGATTCTGACAGGTTTGCCTCTCTGTATATAGTCAAGAAGTAGACATCACCCAAGTAAGTGATCGTTGATTACTGACCGGCCACTCAGGGGGCCACTCACAAGGTGAGCAGCCCCCGGTTTCCCTATTCCTAAATGTTGCTTTTAGTTGCAGAACTGTAGAATGTGTAAGTTACTTCATTAATTTGTAATGTTATTTTTAACCAAAGTACATTATAGAAGATCCCAAAAAATAAAGATAAAAACATAACTGCATTCTAAAAGAGACCACAGTCTTTTTTCTTCCCTGACTAAATGAATGTTTATTCCCAGAAAGATAAATTTGAGATGGAAATATTCATCTTTTTGAATATTTAAATTACTCTGTAGTTCAAATGAATCTTTTGGTCATACTTCACTTTTTACTATATCCAAGAAAATCCTCTTAGAAGTATTTTTTACTCCTCTGAGAGACCAAATTCTTTATTTTGATGTATTTCCATCCAGTCTTTTTTTCTATACATACTTATTATATAATTGTACTCATAGTCAAATATAGTTTTGTACATTTTCACTTAGTTTCATTTTGGAAACACATATTAATTCTTCATGCTTCATTCTATGGACTGCTGTAAAGACTTCCTATCTTGTCAAGTAAAGTACCTGGGAGCTGGTATTTATTTACCACTTCTTTCCTCTTGAGGGAAATACATTTGTTGGTTAGATCTGTTTACATTGCTTCTAGCTCCTTAAAGATAAGGAGGCTCTATCACCATCCAGAAGACCTTCTTGCCTTTCTTTCAGTAATGTGACAGTTATTTCATCTCAAATCTGGAAAAAAGTATGTCCTCACTTTTCCATGCCATCTAATGCCTGTTCACTAGACTCAGGAATGGGGATTATCGTTCCTGCATTAGCCTAGAATTATGCTGAGTTGCATGGTTTGTACTGAGGATAAAAAATAAGGTACAAAAAACCCCAAACAAACAAAAAATAAGATGCGTATTTCTATTTCTCAGCAACGGTAGTGATTGAACAGGAGCCTCCAGTATGTTTTACATCAGTATGAAAGTGTAGGGATTGTTTAGCAATGTCTGCCTCAGACACAGGGGAGGAAGTCATAGCACACATGCCTAATATTGTCATCCTTTAAACAAACTATATATTTAAAGCCTACTATATGCCATGTACTCTGCATACATTATATGATACATTCTTCACAGCAACATTAGGAAATGGATATCCTAGTACAGGAGGGTAAAAATGAGGTGCTCATCCTGACTCAAAAACCAGGAAAGTAACATTACCTTAGAGGGTTAAGATGTGAAATCAACACAAAATGAAACACATAGAAGGGATTTGAAATTTTTATGCTGGAAAAATTAAACATACAAATGGCTAATAGGTATATAAAAAGGTGATTACCACCAGGGAAATGCAAATCGATATCAGAGTAAGATATTACCTCACAACTGTTAGAATGGCTGTTATTTAAAAAAAATTAAAAAATAAAAACAATAAAGATAAGTGTTGGTGAGAATGCGCAGGTATTATATTTCTTGTACATAAGGTGAAAAGGTAAAATGGTGCAGTCACTGTGGAAAAATAGCACGAGAATTCTTCCCAGCATTAAAAATAGAACTATCATAAGATCTAGCAATCTTATTTCTGGGTTTGTATCCAAAAGAATTTGTCAGATCCTCAAAGAGATATCTGCCCTCCTATGTTCATTGTGACATTATTCACAACAGCTAATATATGAAAACAGCTCCAATGTTCAGACCAATGAATGGAGAAAATGTGAATATGTAGAATATTATTCAGGCTTAAAAAAGAAAATACTATAGTTTTTCCCAACATGCATGGAAATGGAACAGTTCACAAGTGGCACAAATCCATAGACCACACTTTGGCCTTGTCTTAAAGGATATTCATCAGCTGAGAGGACAGCCTGAGCACAGATGTGGCCATGAGATTTCAGGAGTGGAGGGAGGAGCTGGGAATGAGGCAGCGGTGGGCAAATTCCTTTGGCCTTTTGAATTACTTAAATTTCCTTCCTTCCTCCCTCTTTCCTTCTTTCCTCCCTCCTTCTCTCCCTCCCTCCTTCCTTCCCTCCTTCCTTCCTTCCTTCCTTTCCTCCTTCCTTCCTTCCTTCCTTCCTTTCTTCCTTCTTTCTTTCTTTCCTCCTTCCTTCCTTCCTTCCTTTCCTCCCTCCTTCCTTCCTTTCTTCCAGCCTCTCTCTCCATTCTGCCTTCTATCTTTCTTGTTTTAAATAAGTTGGTGTGACTTTTTCAAAACAAGCTTCCATTTGCTCTTATATCTTCATTTATATCTTTTATAATTGGATGTTTTTATGTCAGCTTAAATTCTTTTGGGGAGCAAGGGTAATTGTGAATAAATAAATTAAAAATAAATAAAATAGTGAATAAAAAGAGAAAATTTTGCTTTATGAATTGGCCATAATTTAATCACAATTCCCACCCCTCACATGTAGGGCATGTCTTGTGACTACCTGGCACTGAATTAAGATTTAGCACTGACTTCAGAAATTGGAGCCTAGAAGGAAGATAGACAATGAAACAGATACATCACAGATAAAATACAGATAATAACATGAATGGGTTCTTAGCAATGTATTATTTCAGAAATGTTTCAATAAACTAGTCCTATGAACACACTCATGTGAAAACACATAAAATAGAGCATTGAACTTGTTTGGAAAACAGGGAAGTCTATCAGTAAAAGACAACCTATAAGTAGACTTGGTTTATTTAAAAATAATACTTTTCTATTCTAACATGTATATAGTTTAGTATGTAAAGCGGCCAAGCCCTACTCTCTCCTCTCTAAAGTCTCACCCTTATAGCCTATGATTTCCAGCACTTTTTAGTTTTACTTCTGCTACAAATCTATTTCTAAATAATATGTTTATGATGCCACTTATCTTTTTCAAATGTAAGTATTATACATTGACCCACCTCTGGAAATGTGAACTTAACTTTCTTATTGCCCCAACTTTGTTGCCCATCTCTTTGTATGTTGCTGTTTGTCATAGTGGAGGTCTTATTCAGAGGGCTTGACCTTGGCAGATTGTTTCTGTGTCTAGAAGTTTCCCTATGGGGGAATCTGGTACCTTAACATTTTACTGGGCAGCTCACAAATGTCAGTATTTTTACATCTTTTGAGTTGGTCAATTTCCAAAGCAGATTCCTATAGTTTCTTGCTTAGGATGTAATATAAATCTGGCCACCAGCTTTCTTAGAGCCAAGTCGAGCATACAGTGGGGTGTTTCTTATTTTCCTATCTGTAGACTTCCCTCCAGTCCCTGTTCATAGAATGGTGCCCTGCCAGGAGCTATGTTTGACCTTTCCAATTCCAGAGTTCCTTAGACTTAGACTCTTCATGATGAAACCTCCAGACTCCTGGGTGAAGAAGGGTGTTCAAATGGCTGTGTGGAGAGGGTGGGAAAACCCAGGGATGAATGGCTTCTTGTATATTCAACCAATCCTATTTTCAGTTCCTCCTACCCCCACCCCCCTCCCAGGCATCCAGCCCCTGGATCCTGAGTCCTCTGGGTCCTTGCATCATGTTTGGGAAATGGGAATTACAGTTTGGGTGGAGTGTAGGATGTAATAGACAGGGAGAACTAAGGGAAGTAGACAAGGCCCCTGTGATAGATTGGTTATAAAAATGACCCAAATTATTTCCCTCACTTGATGCACGTCCCTGGCGATATGACTTTTCAGCTTCCTCCAACAAGAAGCAGAGTCTGTTCTTCAACCCCTGGAATGTGGGCCGGTCTTGCGATAGTGCTTGTTGTTCAATGGAATGTGACAGGAGTGATGATGTACATACAGTTCTGGCTGGGCCACAGGGACCTTGCATCTATTTTGGAACCTGCCCAGGTGCCGTGGGAACAAGCTCAGCTAGCCTTCTGGTGGATAAGAGGCATGTGACCCAGTCTTCCCTATTGTCCCAGCTGATAGTCAATCAGTCCCCAGAAGCACCTGTCCAGCTGACTGACAACTTACTACACACATAAGGGAGCTGAGTGGAGATCAGAAAAAACAACCTTTTCTCAGACAAACATAGGCTCTCTCCATGCCAGGCTGGGCATTGGGACCACAGTGTTGGCCACACACAGGCGGCTCAACAGCAAGGAAAAGAACAGGATGGATGGTGCCTTAGGAATTAGCTACCTCAAATCAGGAGGTACAGGTTTTGGGGTGCACAAAACCATTCTTTGTTTGAATTTTCTCCTCCTTCTTGATCTTTCCTTGATCCAATACCACCCAGAAAATTAGTTGAGAATGTCAGAGCTATTCTGTGTTCTCTAAGGTAGCTCAGTCCAAAGGAACTACAAGGCAAGCCATATATATAATCTAAAATTTTCTAGCAGTCACATTTTTAAAAGTAAAAAGGAGCAGATACAGTCAATGTGTTTCATTTAACCCAGTGTATCCAAAGTTTTAGGCTATCATAACAATTCAAAAATTCAAAATTAATTTAAAAATTGAGACATTCGACATGCTTTTTTTGGATACACACCTTTCTCCAGATAACAGTGCATCTATTACATTTTCAGCACACCTCATTTCAGACCAGCCATTTTCAACCCTTCAGTGCCCACCCTTGATTAGCAGCCATGCTGGTAAAGAGGGTTTGTCTCCAAGACCAGACTGTTAAGCAACGTGGTCAATCTTTCATCACCTGTCCCTTCCTGCTGGGCATCCCGCTGCAACCAGGCCTGGACAGGGGCCTCCTGGACTCCTGATTTTGTTTTAAGGAGGCTGCACGGTCTCTCCCATCAATGGTTGACTGGCTGCAGGGACACCTCAGCATCCCCAGGGTTCCATCTCCCAGCAGGCCTCCTCTCCTGATGGTGAAACATGACCGCTGGCCATGCAGGGCCTGCAGGCACAGCTCAGAGCAGCCCCCTGTGTGCAGCCCTCATGAATCACTCTTTCTTTTCCAGGGGCACAAAAATCATTTCCCTGACTCCTCTTACTTCCATGGCAGCATTAGGATGACCTGCGCAGGGAGCCACACAAGGCTTCCTTTGTCTCCTGGCTTGGAGTTGTACAATGTACCTGCTTTCGATAAAAGTCTTTCCCCTGAAAAGCCACATTTTTTTGGTCCTCTTTCTTCCCTTCCCATTTTTACAGAGCCAACAATCAAACCTTCATTTTCAACATTTAACCATATAAAATATGAGCAGGTTTCGACTTTGGCAATGGATTTGAGAGTTTCCCACCTCCTGCCTAGGGTTTGGCTTTCTGAGAGGAAGGCTAAGAACTGGGCAACAGTTCTGAAGTCTCCAGAAGTGCCTTCATATAGATGCCCCTTGATAATTTGGTGACTCCATGTCATCCTTTTTCCTAGTAAAATCTTTTCCAAGCTTCAGGGGGAGGTGGCCTTTAAAGAACTGGGCAGCTATGTAGCTCAAAGAGAATTGGGGAGCCAGGGCATGAGTGGAGGACCCTCAGTGCCATCCCGAAGGGTGATAGCTGCTCACATTTGCGCATTCCCCTCACCCTCCCCTCTTCAGGTGACCCACCCCCAGGAGGATGTGTATAATGTGGGGCTGCAGGTAACTTTGTCCTCTTATTTTAAACCAAGAAGCCTGACTTGCAGCACAGCAGGACAGTTGGAAATCCTATCAAGAGATTTTTCTTAGGCTCACCTTCTTAAAAAAACACTGAAAACAAAGCAGCTCTGTGGAGGATACAGACAACATGGCTTTTCAGAGGCTCAGTAAAATCCTTGGACATAGAACACTTTTAATTCAGGTGACTGCAACTTGAACCTGGGGGGAAGAGCCTTGCTGTTACTGAAACCGGTGTGCCTCTGAAGGGGACGAGGCTTGTTACTCCTTTCCTTCGGTCCCTCCCCATTTGACTCACTCCAGACTCAGTTCTCCCAAGGAGTTCACCTTAGAGAAAGTAAGTTTAATTCAGTGAACACCTATTGAGCATCTATGACTAAGTGCTGGAGATGCAGAGAGGCCCAGGAAACACCCTGCCTTCACCAGCTCTCAAGGCGAATATATTTCCACTCTGTAATAATCGTTACCTCCTGAACTTCTAGACCACTGGTTGGCAAACTAAGGCCTGAAGTACAAGGTTGGCTGTTGACTTCTTTGCCTTTTAAATTTGTTTTCTAAAGAATTATGGTAAAATACATATAACATAAAATCTACCATCTTAACCCATTTCTTAGTGTGCAATTTAATAGTGTTTGCAATCTCCAGAGCCCTTTTAATTTTGCAAAACTCGAACTATGTACCCATTAAACAACAACTCATCACTCCTCCCTTCCCCTAGTTCTGGTAACCACTAGGCTACTTTTTTGTTTCTGTGGATTTGACTACCCTAGTTACTACAAATAAGTGAAATAATACAGTATTTTTCACTTATTTCATTTAGCACAATGTCCTTAAAGTTTTAACCATGTTGTAGCATATGTCAGAATTTCTTTCCTTTTTATAGCTGAATAATATTCCAGGTATGCATATACCACATTTTGTTTATCATTCATTCATCAAAGGACACTTGGGTTGCACTTGGGTTGCTTGTACTTTTTTTTTCTTTCTTGCGAATAATGCTGCTCTAACATGGATGTACAAATATCTCTTTGAGATAGGGCTTTTGATTCTTTTGTGCTATCTACCCATAAAGTGAGATTGCTGGATTATATTGTGTATTAATTCTATGTTTAATTTTTTTGAGGAACTTTTCATACTCTTTCCTACAGTGGCTGTACCATTTTACAACCCCACCAACAGTACACAAGGGGCCCACTTTCTCTACGTTCTTGCCAACACTTGTTATTTTCTCTATTTTTGATAGTAGCCATGAGGCGGTATCTCATTGTGGTTTTGATTTACATTTTCCTAATGTTAGGCTTTTCATGTGCTTATTGGCCATTTGTATACCTTTTTCATAGAAATGTGTATTCAATTCATTTGCTCATTTTTAACCCGGTGGTGCCAGTGGCCTGTTGTGGAAATGAAGTTGTCTTGGAACAACCCCTGGCCCATTCATTTACATATTGTCTATGGCTTTTCTTCACACTATAACAGCAAAGGATATATATTTAAAAATTTGTTTTTCCAGAGTACAGCCTGATCATGACCTTCCTTTGCTTAAAAATTTGTGTCTTTTCCTTGCCTTTAGAAGCCTTGCACCATGGGCTTACCAACATTCATCACTCCTTGCAGCCTTTGATTAAATACTTCACACTGAACATAATTCTCTTCATATGTTTTAATGTATTTAATGTTTATTCATATCAAATTAATAATGTTTATAGTTTAAAAAAAACATTTTAGTTATTATTTCCAGAGAGAGGGGAAGGGAGAGAGGCAGAGAGGGAGAGAAACGTTAATGTATGGTTGCCTTTCACCTGCCTCCAGCTATGGACCTGGCTGGAGACCTGGCTTGCAACCTGGTTATGTGCCCTGGCTGGGGAATTGAGCCAGCAACCTTTGGGTTTGCAGGCTGGTACCTTATCTACTGTGCAACCAGCCAGGGCTCTGTTTATAGTTTTTATAGTGAGAAAAACTACTTTACAAAGTTTATTTTGAAAAATAGTAACCTCTGCCTGTGCTCTTCTCCAGAGTGTCCATTTTTAACTGTTAGCCATTTATTTTGTGTTTGCCTCCAGATTATAAAATAACTAAGTGTCCTATTTTGATGTTTTTAAAGAAAACATTATTACCTTTACTTTGCTCTCCTCTTCCCTCTTCAATCACAAACATAAATTTTCCATATCCTCTTGTTGTAGTTATAAGTTTGATGCAGACTTTAATATAACTAGGTGAATATTTTCCCATCATTGAGCTGTATTATATATTATAACTGCATTTTACTTCTTGAACAGCTTCTTATTTTCTCTGGAGTTAATAACTGCCATGATTTTTTCATTATTTACTGAAAAGTAATTACCAAGTATATACCAATCAGTGATTCAGTCCTAAGCTCATTGCCAGCAATTAAAATTTGCTCTTGATATAGTCACACGTATCAGTTGATCCATCTATTTTATTTATATTCTTCAACTTCATCTTTATCTTCTTGAGCCACTCTGTCTCCTCATCTGATCTTTCAATTTTGGGGGAACAGAGGTAAAATTGGAGAAGGCACTCAGAAAAAAAATATAACATTTGAAGGGAAGAGAAAACACTTTATTTTAAACATCACTAGTTTATTTCCTCTGTCAAGGTATTGCATGTACCCTTGGGCTATAGGGCCTGGAGTTTGCTCTCTAACTGGTTCATATCCCATGACCACAGCTTGTAAACTATAGCCTTCTCCATTCATACATGAGGGGATGGTGAGGATGAGGGAATAGCTGTACAGAAGATAATGAACACACATCTCCAAGTTATATAAATTTTCATTTTTCAAAGCGTAGAGGGCAGCCACAGAACAGGAACAATAGGCAGTGGTAGTTTTCTTCCTGTGGAGCTGCACATGATACTTTGAGGAGCCACATGGACTTTCAGTGGAATATGGATGCACCTGGGTGTACCTGTTAGAAAAGCTTATGTTTCTCCAGTGCTTACACCTTGCCAGGTGCTGTGCTGAGTGGGGTGCCTGCCTTGTTCCACTTCATCTGCACAACAGCCCTGTGTGATTGAATTATTGGGACTCCCATTTTACAGAAGAGAAACCCTTTTAGCTTACCTGAAGTCACCTGGTATTTAGGGGACTGAGAAGTTGATCTCAGAAAGTCTGACTCTAGGACCCCACCCCTGACTCTACTGTACTGCTCCTAATCTTACACGTGATTTACAGGGTGTGGTACCAACTGACAGGGGAACAATAACTGAAGTGAATACTAAGGTGTGTGCAAGAACAGTGTGCCAACTACATTGTGATCGTTGGACCATTGGGACTTTTTAATATTCTCCTTGGTGTCCTCCAGATTGCCGTGGGTATATTTGCTGAATTTGAGCAGAACATACCATTTTCACATATATGTCAACATATATTGTGTTTATGAAGAAGAGACAAAGAATGCATGCATTTAGCAATACCTATAAGGTTCTGCAAAATCAGAGCTAGCTTTTTCCCCTCTGATCTCACCTCTAGACTTAATATATATCTTCCAGGTTGTTAAACTGTGTCATTCTCTCACTCTCTTATGTCTTTGGCACCTCTGTGCTTTTGTTATTGCTGTTTCACGACTGTGACATAAATCCCTTCCCATCCCAACTAGAAACCACTTATTCACCTTTATGACATTTTAAGTATCAATATCACCTCCTTGAGAGACACTTTCCATGACCTTCCCTGTTCTGCAAGGACACAGCTTATCTTGCCTCCTGTGTAGCATGTCCCATGCTCTCTACACCAACGTTTACCTGTCTGAAGGTATTCGGTTAAAAGTTTATTTAATTAATGAAGAAATGAAGAAATGGGTGGCTATTCTTAAGTAAACTTTCTCAATCAATCAAAACACTTCAAGCTCTCCAGAACCACTTTCCCTGAGTGAGTGCGTTGTCTAAAAGGGCTCCCCCCACCCCCATGGCTGCCTTCTCCTATCTTCATTTTTTGTCATTTATTAAAAATATTACATAATGGAAAGTGACTGACCCTAAATTTCTGACTAATTTTACTATACCCAAGTGAAAGCAAATGTCCCATTCCATTACTTTGTTATTTTTTTCAATATTCAACATACATATTACTCATAAAAATGTGACTTCCTGCTTTATTTCCAGTGTGACACATGAAGGGTCCATAAAACCTACCAGAGAAAATGAAATGTAGCGCAGGCGGGAGATTTTATCTATTCACGTGGCTCCCCACTGTCGACTCGTATCATGTAATTCTACTTAGCACTTCTGGGCCCGTTTCCTTCCAAGTTCTTTCCAAGCATTACCTAAGTGATACAGTGTATGTGAGCGGATGGGACGCCAGGAACTCGAGCTGTAAACGCAGGGCTGTTAAACACAATTCCGAGGAAATTAGATTTTAGAGTTGGAAAAGAAATATGGTCCTGACACTAACACCCTGTCTCAAAATTCAAATGACCAAACCTTGCGCCACCCTGCCCCCCCGCCCCACCAACATCTCCTTCATGAGGACAAGGGGAATATTGTATTCAATAGGAGGGTGACTGAGAGTGGTACTCTGAAGATTATGAAAAGACATAATCCCCAGTGGGCAGCCACATTAAAGAACATTCTTTTCAGGATTGTCAGAGAAAGAACTGCCATCACATCATAATCAAGATATACTATGTTACACCTGGAATACCTGGTAAGGGTTCAAGAACAACCTCTTTTTTAAATTATAATAATAGCAATCACTATCTATTAAGTGCTTACTGTATGCCAGGTGTTTTACCCATAGTATCTTTAGTCCTTTTCACACAATTTAGAACAAGGTAATGATTCCACATCTTTGAAGAGTGTTGCCTAGTTCTGTTTGTATGATCCTTGTTAACTTCAATCTAGGAGTCTTCGCTCACGTAAGGAGGACACCTTTTAGAAAAATGCCACTGTGTGGAGAAGGCCAGAGGCTAAATACAGAATTGTGTGTAAGGGATGAAATTGTTCAGAATTTTCCAATTTCATGGAAAACCCTGGGAGGTTCATGTTAACACAATTGTGACCACTGGGGAGTGGGACTAGAGAATATTGAGAGACAGGTTTGTTTCAGCTAAAATACTTTATAGAATTCTGTATCATATGCAATTCTTTAATAGTAAATGTGTAGTTGATTTAGGAATTTCAATGGGGAAATGTACAAAGACCCTTTAGAATACAGGTCCTGTTTTCATCTATTTCTCCTTCCCAGTTCTGTATCATCCACAGAGGAGGAGGGTAGCAGCCCTTCAGTTCCAACTGTGGGTAGTAGCGTGCTATCTAGCTCACCCCTGTATCAGCAGCATCTGGCAACTGCTGGGGCCTAGTGACTGCTTGCCATTGCCTAACTGAGTTTTCTTTAGGAACCTTAACATTCATGTGTCCCTTTCAATGACCCAATAAAAAGTGGACAATTCTAATTCCCTTGAGAACAACGTGGTATTTTAGTGCATGTGTTTGCACTAATGTTTTGCTGCACATGTTTGTGTTAGTGTTTAAGACTGTGCTTAATTATGGCAAATGGTCTAGGCTAATTAGGAAAGAAAACTAGGCTGCTAAATGTGTAGGTGCTGAGCATAGGCCAACAGCACTCTATCAGGCCATGGAATGAGGACTGCAGGGACATCACTAGGCCCTTCCAGGTTTGCTGTGTAGAGCTCAAAAGCACTTGCCCATCACCATCAGGACCCCATGAGGTAAACCAGTCATTTCATGTCAACCAAAGAACATCACCTGTCATATTAGTGCATTCATTTGACTTTCATGGGTTTGCATTTTATTTTTAGCTTTTAGCTTCATATTTCTATGAAAGCCATAAGCAACATTTTATTTTGTTTGTGCCTATACTTACATAATATAAAAATAATGTATGTTGCCCTGGCTGGTCGAACAGTGGATAAGGTGCAGGCCTGTGAACCCAAAGGTTACTGATTCAATTCCCAGACAGGGCACATAACCAGGTTGCAAGCCAGGTCTCCAGCCAGGTCTATAGCTGGAGGCAGGTGAAAGACAACCATACAATCTCCTCTCTCCCTTCCCTTCTCTCTCTAAAAATAATAAATAAAATATTAAAAAAAATAATGTATGTCAAACACTAAGGATCTGTCAAAACTTTTAAAAAAGAAATTACATTGAAAAAATGCAATTTTAAAGTGTTACTGAAAATATTAAACCAGACAAAACCAAGGACAGAACCCTATCACATGCACCTTGAATTATTCAACACAGTTTGGGTATATTTTTTTCAGTTAGGAAAAAAATGCATGTAATAGTACTATTGCCCACACTCTGCAGTGCCCTTAGCCAAGGATATAATCACTAGCTACATCTACAAATTTATCAAAATCGAGACACACAATGCTGGGCCACCTCACCTCCTCATTTCCTCATTTATCAGATATTTACATTTAATAGTTAATGGATGATACTACCCATATTGTCAAGCTATTGATTTATTTATCTTTTGTTGATTTATTTATTCATTTTTGTTTGCTCATTAGGTCATTTAATTAATATTTACTGTGTAATATATTATACATTATGCCAGACAGCAAGCTCTTATTGCCACATCTGTTGATAAGAGTATATATGGCAATTGTGTTAGTATGATTACAGTTAAAAATGTTCCTACCTTGGCAACTACCTAAGGCTGTGCCCCATATAATTTACATGTGCCTTTTCTACAACAGGCCATGCTGCTAAGACAGGGAGTAAAAACAGCACAGATACAAACATAGGAAGACTGCCAAATTGAGAAGACAAAGAAATTGGGCCCAAATGAAAGGACAGAATAAGGCCCCAGAAAAAGAACTAAATGAAACAGAGATAATCAGCCTATCAGGTGCAAAGTTCGAAACACTGGTGATCAGGATGCTCAAAGAACTCATTGAATATAATAACATAAAAACGACCGAGGAAGAAATGAAGGCTACACTAAGTGAAATGAAGAAAAATCTATAGGGAACCAATAGCAGAGGGGATGAGGCTGAGATTCAAAACAATGATTTGGAACATAAGGAAGAAATAAGTATACAATCAGAACAACAAGAAGGAAAAAGAATTTTAAAAAAAGGATAGTCTAAGGAGCCTCTGGGACATTTCCAAATGTACCAACATCTGAATCATAAGGGTGCCATAAAAAGAAGAGGAAAAGCAAGAAGTTGAAAACTTACTTGAAAAAATAATGACCCTGACTGGTGACTCAGTGGATAGGTGCTGGCCTGCGAACCCAAAGGTCAATGGTTTGATTCCCCAGTCAGGACACATAACCAGGTTGCAAGCCAGGTCTCCAGCTAGGTCCATAGCTGGAGGCAAGTGAAAGGCAACCATACATTGATGTTTCTCTCCCTCTCTCCCTTCCCCTCTCTCTGGAAATAATAATAAATAAAATCTAAAAAAAAAAAAAGGAAAACTCCTATTTAGTGAAGGAAACAGACATATAAGTCCAGGAGGCACAGAGAGTCTCAAACAAATTGGACTCAAAGGGGACCATACCAAGATATATCATAAGTAAAATGCCAAAGGTTAAAGATAAAAAGGGAATCTTTAAAGTGCAAGAGAAAACCAGAGAGTTGCCTACAGAGGAGTTCCCATAAGACTATCAGCCAATTTCTCAAAAGAAACTTTGCAGGCAAGAAGGAGCTGGCAAGCATTATTCAAAGTGATGAAAAGCAAGGACGTCCAACCAAGATTACTCTACCCAGCAAAGCTGTCATTTAGAATAGAAGGGCAGATAAAGTGCTTCCCAGACAAGGTAAAGCTTAAGAAATTCATCATCACCAAGCCATTATTACATTCAATTTTAAAGGGACTTATTGAAGAAAAAGAAGACCAAAACTATGAATATTAAAATGGCAACAAATGTACAGCTATCAACAAATGAATCTAAAATCAAAAACAAACTAAGGAGAAAACTAGAACAGGAACAGAATCACAGATATAGAGATCATTTGGGGGGTTATTAGTGGGGAGAGGGGAGGGAAGAATGGGGGAAAAGGTATAGGGATTAAGAAGCATCATTGGTAGGTTCAAAATAGGTTGAAGTTAAGAATAATATAGGAAAGGGAGAAGCCAAAGAACTGATCGCATGACCCATGGGCATGAACTAAGTAGGGGAGGTGAGATTGCTGGAGGGAGTGGTGATGGGCAGAATGGGACAAAGGGAAAAAATTGGGACAACTGCAAAAGCATAATCAATAAAATACAGGGTGTGTGTGATCAATTGGCAATTGTGTACAATATGTGGACTTGTGCAATCCTTGCATATCTTATGCATTTTCCATTTTCATTGTTGATATGGCAACATCAGGATCAGCATCATGCACCTTCTTCATGTTGTAAACTGTACACATGAAAGGATGTTATTGAAGCCCATAATTAGCAGTTGGCCCTGCACGCAGTCCAGAAATTATGGTTGCTCTAATGTCGTATTCCTTCAACATGATGGTTGCTCTCATAATTTAATACTTTATATCTGAAACAATGAAGTTAATCATAACCTTAGAAATATAGTTTTTCAAAATTAATAAGAAGCATGTGAAATAAGGAGATGCAAAGTTATTGCCAATTGATCACATGCGCCCTATATATTTAAAAAATAACATGTTCTTACCCTCAACAGAATAATGAACTCATCTTTTAGGATTGTGTCCCATATCAATAATCACATAAGTGTGTGTGGAAGTAGTTGAAAGAATATTTATAGTATAGCACCTTTGGAGGATTGCAAAATGGCCCCAAATCCCTCCATCCTTACATGTGCACCTCCTGTAAGGGGACACTGCAGGTTCTCCCACAAGTGGTAGGGTCTGTTTCTCCATTCCTTCCAACTGGACTGGATGTGTGACTTGGACAGCTTATAAGACATTCATAAATGTGTTGGAAGCATAAGTTTGAAAAGTACTTGCATACTGGGGCTTGCTGCCTGGACCCACTGCAGGGAGAGGGACTTCAGGGAGAGAGGCGCAGGCATTTCAACCTTGCCATGTCTCCAAGTTTCCTCAAAGAAACGTGAGCTTTAGAAACTGGTTTAATTTTAAGCTATGAAGCCTTGGATTGATTTGTTGAACAGTGAAAGCTAATCAATAAGATATTATTTGTAACTGACAAAAGAGCAACTACTTATATGTCCAACAGAAGACAAGTTAAGTACAGGCTCATTCATTTATGCAATGAAAAATGAGACACCCATTAAGAATGATGATCTTGATCTATGCTTACTAACATGGGAAGCTATTCTTGATGTGCTGTTAAGTAAAAAAAATAACACAGTATGGAAAATATAATTTCTTTTTGTGTAAAAAAACAAAGACCTAGGCAAACAAAGATGTTTGGAAGGTTATACTCTAGTCCTTATTTCTGGTGATTTTAAAACATTTTAAATTAATTATTTGCTTATCTCTATTGTCTTTTTTGTCTACTTGGATGAAGAGAAATAATAAAAAGGTTTTGTTTTATATAGAAGAGATATTGGGTGCAATCTGGTTTCTATAAGTAATATTTTCATTAACTAACTGTAAAAAAAGCCACTGTTCATATACATGCCCTGGTTCCCAGAATTGAGCTCTTCCTCTCCTCTCCTCACCTCTCCTTTGTGAACCATCCTTAGTGTCTCTGCTCCTGTTTTCCCTTTTGTGTGTTGTGTGTGTGTCTCTCTCTCTCTCTCTCTTTTTTTTTTGCTTTTCTCCCAGTGGTTGTCGGCCTCTATGAAACATTCATTACAATTTTATTCTTTACTTCTGTCAAAGCGCCTTTCTATCCCTACTCAGGTTCCCATGCTGGGTCTGTGTTTGTGGATGAAACCTGAGAGCACTTGGCAAGAGGCATAGTTTTGTCTTCTCAGTGAGTAATGTGAGAAGACCAGGGCTGGAATGGATGCTACCAAGTGCACAAGGATGGCACTGACGTGGGAGCTGTGCAGTGGCACATTAGTGGATGAGGAACATGTTTTCAGGATCAGGGTTAACTCTCCCAAATACCTGTTAGTATCTATATTAGGGTTTTGACTAAGGAGCTAAATATCATTTTCAGGGTGATTTAAAAATTCTGACTAATCCCAAGGTAGGCAGACAGTCCCTTTTATTGATGGATATATTGGGAAGCAAAATGACTAAGTGATACGTCTTGGGGCAGAAAAAGTCTAGTGTTAAACTTGGCCAAGGGATGACTAAGAGTGGTTTATGTACTTGAAGGTTCCAAGAGTATAGATTCTCTGAAAGGAATAGTGTTGAGGCACGGCTGGGTATTTCTCCAAGTAAAACAATAATTTGCCATTAACAATTTTAAAACCAGTGAATGCCAAAGTAACAATTAATGGACTTAGATTAAGAAAATAACAGTAGTATTTGTTGCTACGTTTCTACTTTTCTCTCTCTGCACCCATCTTTCCCTATGTAGATATTATCACAGATACACATTCTTAAAAAGAGAACTTACATTAAGTAAAGGCACTGTGCTTGTGATGCATTTGGGGGCATTTTTCTGAGCCTTTGTCTCAGGTTTTCCAAATAATCAAAATGCCAAGGGTTGCAAAATGCTAATTATGTGATTCTGTGAGTTTGAGGATAGTTTTAATTTTTGTTTAATTGGTTCATTCCCATGTTTCCCCTAGTGGTTACACATGATTTGAGGCTTGGGACTCTGAAATCTGCTTAGAGGAAGGCAGTCCTGCCCTAGTAGTCATGCACTGTGCCTGGGTGACAAGGTGGGGGTGGGGGAAGGGTGTTTTTCATACATTATTGTGTAAATGGCCGCACTGATGCTGACCTGCAGCCACTGTTAACTGTGGGCATGTGTTAATCCATAATTACCATTGAACCGCTTTCTTGGTGTAACCAAAGATTTATCTATCGAGGGCACTTCAATATAATGCAGTAATATGTAAATAAACCCCTCAAGCTATATAAAATCAGACTAGAGCACATTTTATGTAAAAGTGCTCTCTAAAATCTGTATCTAACTATCCTTTAATTGGAAATCCATATCTTATTGAGCTGTTCATTTTCTGGATGTTTTTTGTTTTAACTAACTTATCACCTTTAAGACCAAATATGTTAAAGAAGTCGATAGCAGTGAGACTAAAATTCTGTTCTTTGAACAAAACATTCTCTTTTTAATCACATGGAAATTGTCTCATAGCCTTGCTGAGTGCCACTTACTGCCCACCCCTCCCCATGAGTGAAGGTTGGGGGCTGAATTACTGCTATGGGGGGATGGTGAGTGACAGTACTTAAAGAAAGAATCATGTGCCAGTTTACTAAATCAAATTAGTGGTCTCCAATAGGATATGCAGAAACTGTAACAGAACCCTTGGGTGGGGGGCGGTCCTCAGTTTTCATGGGCTAGATTTGTCTGTCACCAGGAATGAGTCTTCATAACAGAGTTTGGTGAAAAGGAAAGGTATTTTGTTTATTGAAGGGGTACACAAATTATATTAAAGGGGCAATTGTGCCATTATATCCCTTTCCCTTTACAAACAACCAAAATATACGGTCCTGCCTGATTAGGCTAGCTTTAAAACAGACAAGCAAAAGATACCATCTTTCAGAAACGCAAGAGTTCACAGCTTAGCATTTGAGTTATAAATTCCAAGTTGCAGGCAGCTGCTGTACCCAATTAAGAGAGTATCTTACGCACACTCCCCAGCTCTTATACCACAGGTAATTCCCTATTTCCACGCAAGCTGCATGTCTCCCTTCCCTCTTCTGCTCCCCACTTCTCAAACCAGGTGTGTTCTCAGGCTGCGTGTTTGTCTATGGGTCCATCCAGGGGAGTGAAGACGTCCCTGTCTGCACATCCATCCAGGGGTGCAGGGAGACGGGGTGTCTCTCTGCATGCCATTCTGGGAGAGCTCCTCTGCATGTTCATCTGGGGGAAGGCCCCAGATTGATGGCTGCCCCCTATTTTAAATTCCCTTTGATGTAAGGTGTACAGTAAACAGTTCTGACCATTCACAGAACTTTGCATAGCACCTAAGCCTTTTTGAAACTAACCTCTGGGTAAGGCCTCTCCTATTTCCTTGGCAAGAAAAAAACAAAGGCTAGTTAGTCCACCTGGCCTCACCCCACCCCCATCCCCAAACTGCAGAATGGGGGATTTTGGCTTTCTCCCACTCTGCAGCAAAACTATATGACTATTTATCAACTCTTTATTACCTATTAAGTACCAAGAACTGTGCTACCTTCTCTGGCTATATCTTGCAGAGTCTGACCTCAGGAAGATGTGATTGAAGTCACGTTGGAGACAAAGGCCCACAAGCATTTTTGCATTTCAATGTGATAAGTGAAAACAACAGAGGAAAGTACAATTATTTGGTCAAATTTGGTTAGAGAAGGCCAAGGAAACCTTTCTTTATAGAAGAAACAATGATTGTAGACACAGAGGGTCCCAACACAGGTGTTGGAGCAGACGGATTTGAATGCAAATTAAACTTCTACAAAGAAATTCATGACCTTGGGTGGACTTTCTCATATTCATTAAGTTTTAATTTTATTACCAATGAAAATGGTAATAATACCAGTGAAAATGGGATACATAATACCAGTGAGGAAATATGTGTAAAAAGCATAGCATAATCCTCGGTGTGTTGTAAGTTCTCATTAAATGATAGTTATCACCATTATCATCATTATTATGACCACCTTCATTTTCTGGATGAGGAGCTTGGATGGAAACCTGTGTTATCTCAACTCACACAGCTGTTGATAGAGGCTGTAGGCACAGAGCAGGGTTTTCAGAGTTTCCGTGCAGGGCCTATGCATCTTCCTTTCCACACGAGTTTGTGTAACAACATGCTAATGGGCGTGCTTCCTTTGTACCTGTGGAACTTCTATTTCCCTGGTGGGCAGGAGGTTGCTATTCTTTTTCTGTGAATTTGTGCTGAGATGAGCCAAGTAGGGAAATCAGATGGAGGAGAAAGAAGGATGGGATACCGAAGGGCAAGTGGTACCAACAACAACAAAAAAAGGCTCTTTATCTGAAGCCATGAATATTAACATTGTACAAAATTGGCCTCCTTGTCTCCAAAGCACTTTAGTTAAAGAGTATTCAGTAGTTTTTTCTCTTCTGCCATGTCTTTGCATTGGGATGAGACAAAGCAGAGGAAGTGGGTCCTTCTGAAACACTGACCTTTACAGTGGATGGGGAGGAGTTATGTCTAGAGTCAAGGGCCCCAGATGGGCCTTGTGAATGAATTTTACCTGGTGGGCAGGCAATAAAGACCTGGAGGGAAAGAGTTTTTTTTTTCAAGTGTTTCTTCACTTGCAAAATTATGCTAAAGTGCATAAATTGAAAACAAAATGGGCCTCTGTGGGCCCAAACATCTGTGGAGTTCTTTGATAAGAGAGCCTTACACATGTTCAAGGTTCCAGAGTCCCCTGGGGGACAGCAAGAATGGGGGGCAGTTGGGGCTGTTTCTTGCAGATGCCAGGAGTAGGGAGCAAGGGCAGACCCTGTGCCTCCTGAGCCACCCTGCAACTCTCCGAGCTGAGCTTCAGCATGTAATACCCATGTCTCTCTGCAGAGACAGACAAACTGACCTCATTCAAACTCCGACCTCCTGGGGTTTGATTTGTGCGGCACTCCGCAGCTTCCTCATCTGGTCCTCTGAACACTCCATGCAACTAGCAGGTGTGGAATAGTACCATTCTCCTCCAGGTGAGGACCTTGCAGTTCAGAGAGGGTGAATGATACATGCAGTTGACAAAGCAAGTTTGTGGCAAGGCCAGGACTTGATTTTAGGTTCTGATTCTGCTCCTAGTTCCTTTTTCCCTGTAGTCTGCTCTGCTGTGAAGAGTGTTTTTGCAAATGTGGATTAGCTCAGGCACAGTTGGGCAATGGGAAATTATATTGGTATAGTGAGCAGATTGTGTGGGTTCACACATAATTCATCCTTAGGAAAGGGACCTGGAATAATGAGGGTAGAATGATTATCTTCAGTGGGAGTGAGAAAAACCCTTAGCTTGCTGTTGCACTGGCAGCAGGACCCCCATCGGCTATCTTCTGAAATATTCAAAATAGAAACTGACCCCTGTACTTCCTTCCACCTCATGCTTGCATGGCCTCCAGCTCACCTTGCAGGTTTGTGTATATCCTAGGCTCACCTTTACCCTCACTGGCTCACAACTGCACTTGTAATTGCATTATTTTGTCTCCTCTTAGTCTTCCATCATTTCCTCTCTATTGTTTCTGTGCATTTTGTAGTATCTTAGAAGACAGCCTCTGGCTACGCCAAGGTGCATACTGGGAATTCCAAGCCATCTTCTCAGCTATCAGTGATCATTGCTTCTCATGGTGCTCTGGTTACAAAACTGCATAGGTTTTGAATGGTCTGCCCCTAACCTTATGCTTCACATTAGTCCTGTTACATGATCTCTCTGCTTCTGGTAAGGGATATGTCTTCATTCTGTTAAACACTTTATGTACACTATTACAGGAATTCATCACAAGAACAGGTAATATACAGTGGGTTTTATTATTATTCCTATTTTACAGAGGAGAAAACTGAGACTCTGAGAGGTTAAGTAACATTTCCAAGTGGCAGAATCTGAGTTGAAGCCAAGGTTCTTCGGATAGCAGTCAGATGCATGGCTGGTGGTTGCTGTCCTGGACTCTAGACCACTCTAGACCATTGTGCTCTGCACCCTGTGTCAGTTCTCTGAGTTTAATGGCATTCTTGACTTGCAATTTATGACATTTTAAAATAAGGCCAAATTACTTGTCAATTGGAAATGCAGAATCAATACTCAGAGTCACAGAATGGTTGTTTTATAAGGGACTTCCTCTTCTGTTCACATTTTTCTGAAGGGTAGTGTTAAGGTTTTAAAAAGTATTTGACTTTTTTCCAATTTTTTTTTCTTCCAGGACTACATAGATGTGGCTTACCTGGGAAACAGAAAACTGGGAGATATTATAAGCCATGTTCAACTGTCTGAAAAGCAATTCTGTGAGAAAGGACTATATCTGTGTGACCAGAGAGGAAGAACTGTGAACAGTGGGGATGACTGCAGGGATAACGATGGGTGAAGTCAGCTCTGCAGGGAAAGAAAGGAGGCTGGCATGGAATGCAGTGGGCTCCTAGCATTGGAGCTGTTCATGCATCTAGTCAGCCACTTGGTGGGCCTGTTGTAGAGCCAGCCCATGCCCTGGGACATAACTGGCTTACATTCTTACATTCCCCAAGAGTCTGTGAGTTTGGAATGGCAAATTATGTTTTTAAACTTAGTATAGTCACTTTCTAAATCTAAATTTAGACCTCAGTATGTAGATTTTGGCACCACAGTGAAGATGTCTGTCTAGTCTAGATGACTAACATTTAGGCAATAAACTACCTTGTGTGATGCCTGCCATTGGGGAGAGCTTGGATTCTTTCAAAAGAAAATAACATGCCTTCTTGGTTTATTTTGGAAACATCCAATAAGGTTTGTTTAGCCTTTGAATGAATGTTGTGATGTCAAGACCATACAACCAAAATGAAATTTGCATTTCAGAACATGTGCCATTGGTTTGTTATTATCCAATCTTGGAAGCAGAATATGATGGCAATCTGAGGAGTACTTCTTCCAAAAAAAATGGCAGAAGGTGACTCTAAAACATGACAAGAGATCCAAAGTCAGGAGGAGCCTTGTTATTTCAATGTTCAGTACAAATCAGACCATAGTGGTCATTTTATGGTCTTAGGAGGACTTGCTACACATTTTGGATAGGTTAGGTCAGTGTTTCATAAACTTTAATATGCATTTGAATTTTTATGGACTGAATTGTGTCATTCCCAAAATCTATATATTGAGGCCCTAAACCCCAATGCCTCACTCAGAATGTGTTTGTATTTGGAAGATGCACCATTAAGGAGGTAATCAAATTCAAATGAGGCCCTTAGAGCAGGATCTAATTTAATGTGACCAGTTTCCTTAAGAGAAGAGGATATTAAGCTAAACAAGAGATGTCAGGGATGCATGCACATAAGAAAAAGGCCATGTGAGGACACACAAGGCAGCCATGTGCAAGCCAAGAAGAGAGGCCTCAAGAGAAATCAGTTATGCCAACATCTTAATGTTGGAATTCCAGACTTCAGAACTGGGAGAAAATAACTTTCTGTAGTTTAATATACTTCCAATGTTTTATTTTGTTATGGCAATCTTAGCAAACTAATACATGAATTACCTGTTGATGTTCTTAACATGCACATTCGGGTTCAGTAGGTACAGAGTAAATTCTGTATCTGCATTTCTAATGAACTTCCAGGTGATGCTGATGCTGCTGCTGGTCCAGGGATGACACTTTAAATAGCAAGGAGCTAGGTTATATTGCAACAACAATTTTACCCTGAAATCGCACTAACTTGGGTGAGGACATTCGCATAGACATTCAGGAACTTAACATTTCAATAGCTCCATTACCTGAGTGTTATTTGTTACCAAGACAGGGATAGAAGTTGTTGAAAGGCTGCCATGAACTATTGGTTACCTCAGTATTTAGTGATGCACATAACTGCTGCTTATATCTCATTGGCCAGACCAGTTACATGGCTTTGCCTGACTGTAGGAAGTCTTGGAAGGGATATCTTCCTTGTGCCCAAAAAGAGAAGATACCTGGAATCAGTGATTTTTACTGATTACTAGTAATTTTTACACTTCATTCCAATTTTAGCCTTTTAGACATTTTACTGCTATCCAACAATAGTGTTAAGTGGGAGCAGAAACATACCTGAGTTTCCAGTCAAGAAATGGAATGGCAGTATCTTTACCTTAAACCCACTAAACTTTATATTATAAACTGAGATTTGGGGTTATGGTCAAAACCTACATCCTCAAAATATTATTACAAGGTTCTTTCTCTTGCAATGGTCTCTTTCAGAGACCATTCATGGTGCAAATCATTGGGGGGAAATGTTAAAAAGTTTATTATTATTCTTAGTTCATGTATTCTTGTATGATATTTTGAAACATAAAGTTACCCACAGGTACCCATTTTTCTTACAGGTTTGGAGTATATTCCTAAAAGCTGTCTTCAAGAGAATCATGCTGATCATACATCTTTGAGGAACTACAAAGTCTAGTTTACATAAAAGAAAGAGAAGTTTGAAAGGAAGGCAAGGGTTTGAGTCTTACGCTTGACAGGTGTCTCTATAAGATGAGAAGCTTAGAGACCAGAGTGAGGGAAAAGGTGGGAATGTGATGGGATGGGCAAGAAGTTCAGATACCACTTTGTAAAGGCTCTTCTCTAAAATCCTAGTCTAGATCATAAAACAAGTCTCAACAAATTAAAAGGAATGAAATTCTATAATGTTCTCTGACCATAGAGTATTAAATTAGAAAACAATAAAATTAAGTTATCTAAAAAAAAATCCAAATAGTTTCAAAGTTAAAAATACACTAGTATTTAATCTATGAAATTTAAAACTTAATCACAAGAAGCATTAGACAATATTTTTAAATAAGTGATCATAAAAGACAGTATATTTAAGTTTGTGGAATATAGCTAAAGCAGTGATCAAAGGGAAATGTGTAAGTTTGAGTGACTATATGAGAAAGAATAAATGTATGAGAAAGAATAAATCAATGATCTATGGTCAATATTAAGTAATTAGGAGAAGAGAAAATTAAACAAATTAATTTACAAAAAGGATACTCTAAAAATGAGAATGCAAATAAATAAAAATAGAAAATGTATGAACAATAAAGGAAACAAAAACATCAAAGTTGGTTCATTGAGAAGATTAGTAAAAATGATCAGCTAGACTTATCAAAGAAAGAAATGAGAAAAGAAATTACTCATTGAGGAATTAAAGAAGAATCACTGTGACAGATACCCACAGACATTAAAACAATAATGAGGCTATTATAAATTATTTTATGCCAACTAATTTGACAACTTAGATAAAATGGATATATTATTTAGAACATATTTAATTAAAACTGACACAATAAAAAACAGGATATATGAATAGCCCATAGCTGCTAAAGACATTGAATTTCATTTAAACTTTTCCTGAAAGAAAACCCCGGCTCAGATGGTTTCACTGGTGAATTCTATAAAACATTTAAGGAAGAAATAACACCACTCTCACACATTTTTTTCCCAGGAAAAATAGAAAGAGAATACTTCTCAGTTCATTTAATGAGTCTAGCCTTACATTGATATAAAAAACAGGCAAGGTGATTATAAGAAAATAAAATTACAGTGAGTATTTCTTATGAATACAGATACAAAAATCCTTGAAAATAGTAAATAAAATTTAATATCATATTTCACCAACAGGTTTATCAGAAGAATGCAAGATTTCTTTAGCATTTCAAAATTATTAATTAGGAGATTAAAGGAGAAAAATTGTATGATCATTTCAATAGATGCAGAAAAAAGCATTTGACAAAATTTGACTCATTTTTAATTTTTAAAGGATTTTATGTATTTATGTTTAGAGAGAGAGGAAGGGATGGGGAAAGAGTGGGAGAGAAACATTGATGTGAGAAACAACAATCTGTTGCCTCTTGCATGCACCCCAATTACAAACTGACTAAGAATTGAACCAGCAGCTTTTTACTTTGTGGAATGATGCCCAACCAACTGAGCCACACTGGTCAGGGCCATATTTATGATTACAAAAATAAATGCTCTCAGTAAACTAGGGAGAGAAGAGAGTTTCCTCAATGTAGGTCACTAAGAAAAACCTAGAGCTAACATATTAATGATGAAACATTGCCAGCTTCCCACCTAAAAATGAAAACAAGATGAGAATGTATTTTCTCAGCACTGTTATTCAACATTGCACATAGATGCTGTCGCCATTGAAATAATGGAAGAAAAAAAAATCAAAGTATACAATTTGGAAAAGAAGAAGTGTAACCTTATTTCTTCACAGATGATGTAATTGTGTACAAAAAAAATTAAGGAATATACCAAAAACAAAAACCACCACAAATGAAAAACAAGTACAAGAACTAATGAATAAATTTAGCAGGGTTACTGGAAGTTGGAAGTCAGTATATAAAAATTAATTGTGCTTCTACAGTCTAACAATGAACAGTTGGAAAATAAAATATAAAATTCCATTTGTCATAGCACCCCAAAACATAACTGGAAATAAATTTAAAGAAAGGCATGCAAGACCTCTACACAGAAAACTACAAAACATTCCTGAAGAAAATTAGAGAAAATCTAAATAAATAAAAATGTATAAATATGATAGGAAGATTGAAAATTAAGATGTCAATTTTCCCTAAAGTGATTTGAAAAGTCTGTGCAATTCCAATGAAAATCTAAATACAAACTGACAAGCTAATTATAAAGTTCATATGAAAAGGCAAAGGACCAGCAGTGCCCAAACATTCTTGAAAAAGTTGATAGACTTACACCTTTTTCCCCCACAAATTTTGTATTGAATTTATTGGGTTGACATTGGTTTGCAAAACCATACAGGTTTCAAGTGTACAACTCAATAAACATCATCTGCACACTGTATTGTGTGCCCATCACCCCAAGCAAATCTCTTTCTATCCTTATTTTTCCCCACATTGTCCACTTTTACCTAACCCCACCCTTTCCCTCTGGCCATCACCATGTCCTCAGTGTATGTGTGTGTGTGTGTGTGTGTGTGTGTGTAGCCTGTCCTGAAAGTATCAGCTGTGCAAACTGTTTTAATTATATTGACATTGGCTTGATATTTTTGTTACAGATTATATACTACATATATATGTATATATACATATACATATATTTACACATATACATATAGTATATACATTTTTTGCTAATCCCTTCACCTTCTTTCATCTAGTTCCTACCCCATCCCTCACCCATGACAACTGTCAATCTGTTCTATTTCTATGCCACTGTTTCTGTTTTGTTCATCAGTTTATTTTGTTTATTAGATTCCACATATAAGTGACAGTGTATTTGTCTTTCTCTTACTGGCTTATTTCACTTAGCATAATATTCTCCAGGCCCATCCATGCTGTTGCAAAAGGTAAGATTTCCTTTTAGATGTCCACATATTATTCCACTATGAAATAATCCATAGTTGTTTTATCCATTTAATCTATTGAGGGACAGACACTTTGGCTGCTTCCATATCTTGGCAATTATAAGTAGCATTGCAATGAACATGAGGACATGATAATTCTTTGGAATTAGTGTTTGGATTCCTTTAGGTGTATTCCCAGAAGTGGGATCACTTGGTGAAAAGGCAGATCCATTTAAAATTTTTTGAGGTATCTCCATATTGTTTTCTCCAGTAGCTGCACCAGTCTGCATTCCCAACAACAGTGAAAGGGTTTCCCTTTCTTCACATCTTCACTTGCTATCTGTTGATTTATTGATGATAGCCATTCTGATAGGTGTAAGATGATATATCATTGTGGTTTTACTGTGCACTTCTCTGATGGTTAGTGATGTTGAGCATTTTTTAATGTATCTATTGGCCATCTGTATGTCCTCCTTGAAGAAGTGTTTATTTAGGTCCTTTGCCAATTTTTAAGTTAGGTTGTTTGTTTTGTTGGTGTTGAGTTTTGTAAGTACTTTATAAATTTTGTATATTAACCCCTTATTAGATGTATCAGTGAATATATTTTCCCATTCTGTGGGTTGTCTTTTTATTGATGATTTTCTTCATTGTATAAAATCTTTTTAGTTTGATGTGGTCCCATTTGTTTATTTTTTAATTTTGTTTCCCTTGCCCGGGGAAATATACCCAATTAAAAATTCCTACAAGTCAATGTCCAAGATTTTTCTGCCTTTGTTTTCTTCTAGGATTTTTAATGATTTGGGGCCTAACATTTAAGTCTTTGCTCCATTTTGAATTGATTCTTGTGTGTGGTGTTAAGAAGGTCTAGTTTAATTTTTCTGCATGTATTAGTCCAAATTTCCCAATATGGACTACCTTTAGCCCATTGTATATACTTGCTTTCTCTGTTGAATATTAATTGACTATAAAGGTGTGGGTTTATTTCTGGGCTCTCTATTCTGTTCCATGTGTCTGCTTTCATGCCAGCGTCAGGCTATTTTGATTACTATGATCTTATATCATAGTTTGATATTAGGTAGCATAATTCCTTCAGCTTGGTACTTCTTTCTCAGTATCACTGTTGCTGTGTGGGGCCTTTCATGGTTCCATGTAAGTTTTTGAAATATTTGTTCTACTTCTGAGAAATCACCATTGGAATCTTGATAGGAATTATATTAAATCTATAGATTGCTTTGGATAGTATGGAAATTTTAATGAAGTTCATTCTTCCTATCCATGAATGTGGTATGTGGTTCCACTTATTTGTATCTTCTTCAATTTCTTTCAAACAACTATATGCCAACAACTGGACAACCTGGATGAAACAGATAAATTCCCAGACACATATAATCTTCTAAAATTAAATATGAAGAATCAGAGCATCTGAATAGATAGCTTACACCTGGTGAAATTGGAGCAATAATAAAAAACAGTCAAACAAACAAACAAAAAAACTCCCAACAACCAAGAGGTCTGGACCAGATGGCTTCATAGGTGAATTTTATCAAACATTCAGATAAGGACTAATATCTCTTCTTCTCAAACTGTTGCATAAAATTCAAGAGGAGGGAAGGCTCCCAAACTCCTTTTATGATGCTGGCATTATCCTAATTCCAAACCAGATAAAGACACTACAAAGAAAGAAAATTATAGGCCAATATCCCTGATAAACATAGATGCTAAAATCTTCAACAAAATATTAGCAAACTATATACAACGATAAATCAAAACAATCATATACTGGGATCAACTGGGATTTATCATTGGCAAATATGCATTACCATAAAGTGGGTTCTCTTTTCATTTTATTGATGGTTTATTTTCCTGTGGAAAACCTTTTTTGGTTTGAAGTAGTCCCATTTTTTTTTTGTTTTACTTTTCTTTGTTTTCCTTGCTCTATGAGCTATATCGGCAAAAATATTGCTATCAGAGGTGTCTTAAGTCCAGCCCCTGAGATGTGATACCAGCTCCTAGGATAACAGCAGTGTGCCCTACAGAAACAATTCTGGTTTTAGGGAATGATGGACCTGGTTTTGATTCCAAGCTCCAACACTGACTCTGGGACAAGTGACTTAACTTATCCTTAGCCTTGACATCAGATTTTGTAAAATGAAGAGAATTATCTTGCCTTTAATATCATTGTGGGGATTAGTGCCCAGCTCTCTCCTTGGTTCACTTCTGTGGAATCTTTCCCCATTTCTTTGACTCTTGCCTTCCCAGTCCCACATTTCCTACTACTGTACTTATCCTTCAGCGTTCCTATCATAGATGTAATTTTGTATTTACTTGTGTGAATATGTGATGTCATTTGTCTCCCACCCTCCCCACCCCCCACAGACTATAGGTAACTCCAGGTTAAAAAGCACAAGTATTTTTGCCCACCAGCACTTAGTACTGTGCTGGCATATGATAGGTAAGGAATAAACATTTCCTGAAAAAATGATGACTGGCAAAGCAAGTGAACCCTCCTCTAGTTAGTTCCAAGAATATACCACTCCACAACCAACCCCCTTTCCCGCCAGACTACCCTTTTTGGCCTTCTTTTTTGTTTTGTCACCTTTTACTTATCTTACAATGTGTGCGGAGAGGGGGGAGAGATAGAGGGGAGGAGGGAGGGGGCAGGTGTTCGGGGCCTGAGGAGGGAAGAGATTTGTCTGTTAATGGCAGTGGCAGAGAGATAACCTTGCTCTAAAGGAGCCCAGTGCAGACTTTGACACAGCCATTAAGAAAGCTGCAGCTGTCTTTATTCCTCCCCAAGAACTTTTACACTGGAGGGCACTCAAGGTCACCTATCACCACTTTCCATCACTGCTTGGGGGTTTCATGTTTATCTGTGTTACTCATGTGTTGATCTTGCACAGCCTTCCTGAGTGTTCTTGGGAGCCTGAGTTGTAAAACCCACCTATCTTTTGGCAAGATTTGCCTCGTTCAAAAGGGGCAACACGACAATATATTGTTACTCTATCTTCACTGCTGAGGGTTTTTTTTTTTTTTTTTTAATCTTATTCTTTTTCTCCTGAAAGCATGAAGAGAGAGTGCTGTGAAGATTTCCTGGGCCGGCCTGTTTATGGCAGCAGGTTCTTCTAGGGGCATCTATCCCTGGCTTGAGTATTCAGAAGGTGAAACACGTAGATGAAAATGTATTTACTTTCTTTCTTTCTTTTTTTTTTTTAGTTTCTTATTTTTTAAATAATTGTACATTCACCAGTAGTTGCAAAAAATGTTCAGGGAGATCCCATCCACCCTTCACCTTACTCTTCATTTTTGTTTATAAATGTAATGTATGAGCATTATAAAATTTCAAGGAGTACAAAAACATATAAAGTGCACGTTCCTCCCCAACATCCTCCTAATATTTATTCTATGCATAAATGAATATATGAATATGGTTGAGTCATTTATCAGAAATGGGATCATGCTATCCATTAGCCTCCTTTTCTTTACCCAGAATCGAAGTCAAAACATCTTCTCATGTCAGTGGTCAGAGCTGCCACACATTCTTGTCAACAGCTATATAAAAACCTATATTTCAAACAGTTACAAGCATGTCCAGAACATATGGCAATTTTTGTAGATGTATTCAAAAAGTTAGTATTATTTAGAATGAGCACACTTCAAAACTAGACTTGTCTTAAAACTTTAAAAAGCAAGCCATATTCCAAGGGAAGCTCAGACTCCATTCCTGGTTTCAATCCAATTATCCTCCTCTGAAGAAACACCTGCCTTTGAGATAAGCTGCAGGTGGATCATAACCTGTGTATCTCTGACTTTAATAACCAGTGTTTCCATTCTTTTAAACTGTTCAATCTCCTTGTTTGGGAAGATAAGACATCTGCTACTTATTTCAAAAATAGCCCTTTTCCCAGCATGCTGGACATAGCTCAGGGTGTTCCTTTGGGAAGCCTTAGGGATGGGTGAAATCAGTTAAATCAGGTGAGGAGGGTAGCAGTGGGAAGGTGACTGGAAGCCACTGCAGCAGGTGGTGGGGAGCCACATGCTCCCTAGAGGGTGGGCACCTCCTGGGCTCAGTCTGGATTTCTTTCCAAAGAAGGTGCCACAGGGTCACAGATCCCCTTTGGACAGCATCACCAAGAGAAGATGGAGAAGGTATTGCACTGCAGATTGTAGCTGACTGTTTCATGGGCTCAGGTACTGGAAACACCACCCTTTGGGGCTGGAAACCGTCGAGGTCCATGCTTTGGAGCCTTCTCTGTAGCTCAGATCAGGATGGCTCTTGCTTGAGGGGATTTCAGTATATGACAGCACCAGAGGCTGAGAGGGGGAATGGCTCAAAAAGGGCTGCAGGTCTCTCCCTGAGTCCTTGGAGGAGGGAAAGCTGGGTGGGACTGCTTCCTCTGGAGGAAAATAAGAATGATTTAATACTTCCCTGTCCCACTCCACCTTCCATGCCACACATTCTCTTCCCGGTTACCCTCATGCTGACCCTGGTCCCAGTGGAAAGCTCACCAAACTTTCCTGACCTAAGACCAGTCTTTTTCTGCCAGCTCCCCGGATAAATGACTGGATTATGTGTCTGACTATTGGAAAGGATTCACTTCCTACCATTAGCTGGATTTGCCATTCTCTCCCATTATTTTCCATTTTGGATCCACCAGATTGCCCCTCCCCCTCACGCTGGAACCGGAGCTATTGTTGACCCCCTGTCTCAGCCTCACTCCCGAGTCTTGCTCCCCTGTTCTCCATCATCACTCTTGACCCTCCTCTCCACTGTTTGAGCTCAGTCGTTCGTTCATTTGACAAGTGTCTGAGTGCTTGTGTGCCAGCCCCTGGGCATGGACGGTGAGCAAACACAGACTTTGTCGTCCCTGCTCTCCTAGAACATGTAGTATAGGAAATTAGTCTTCATCAGTTTCTTCTGTCTTCTTACTGAGTTCTCTTTTCTCTGAGCTTGGGTAACCCAATTCATTCCCCATGGACTATTAGCAATAGTCCAATCCTGCACATTGGAAAAAGCAATCAAAACCCCAAAATGATGTATAATCCCATCTCTCCCTGGTGGTAGGAGAAAAGCAGCACTAGATGAAGAGGTGAGAGAGAACAGGCTGAAATTTAGCTCCTCCATTGATCATCTGTGGGACTTCTGGGGAGTCTTAGTTTCTACCTTTGGAAATGGTTACTGATTTTAATAACTACAGCTTCGGATGGAGCTTTACATGATTTAGTTAACCCTCCTAACGATCTTCAAAGGATGCTATTTTCAATCCCCTTTAACGGGTAAAGAAACTGAGGCTCACAAAGCTGGAATAATGAGTTCCAAACTATACAGCTAGCAAGTGGTAGCCCAGAACTCAGCTGTTTGCTCCCCATGCTACCTTATCACCTATCGGTCCTCGCATGAGCACTGGGCTCACACACTCAGTTCAGCACTTCATTAGATTAGAACGTCAGGGCTCACAGGCTAAGAACAACATAAATCACACACACACACACACAACACAGTTTAATAAAATGATTCTCCAAATAGAATCTAATCTTAGAGGCTTCCATGGGTCAGGAGCCCTGACCAGTGACCACTCACCATCCAGGGATCCCAGTGGGAAGACGGCCAACCCCACTGGGGCTGCACAGAGGAGGGGCAGGAGGCCAGTAAGGGCCCTGAGCAGGGCCAGTGCCAACTGAGTGGGCTTGGGGGCCCCTATGGAAGGTACAGATACAGGCCACGGGCCACAGTTTGCTTTATTATTCTCTGCTCTTTTCTCTTTTTTTCTTTCCATATTTCTTTATGTCTTTCTCATTTCTCTGAGTATCTTCATCTCTCTTTGTTTTTATTTTATTTTAAAGATTTTTTAATTCATTATTTTCAGGGAGGAAGGTAGAAAAGGAGAGAAACATCAATGCATGGTTGGCTTTCACTCCAGCTATTGACATGGCTGGAGACCTGGCTTGCAACCTGCTTATGTGACCTGCCTGGGGAATTGAACCTGCAACCTTTGGGTTTGCAGGCTGGTGCTCAATCCACTGAGCCACACCAGCCAGGGCAATAACTCTCTGTTTTTTATGTTTTTAAATGTCTGTCTTTTGTGGGGAGAGGGAGATGTTTTTCTTTTCCTGCTCTCATTCTCTCTTAAATATTAGCTATATTATTTGGATCAAATTGTGGGTCTCCCTTTCCTTCTCTGTAAATTTTGATAGTAACAACCACTTACATAGCTATTACCCACCAGATACCATGTTAAATACTTCACTTATGGTAACTGCTATAAACTTCATGTCAGTTATAAGGTACTTCAGGATTACTAATTCCATTTTCCAGATGAGAAAACCGAGGCACAGAGGTTAACCCACCTGCCTCAAGTCACACAGCTGGCAGGTAAAACATTGTGATATGAATCCTGGTCACAGGACCCTTGACCACACCTGTACTGCTTCTCAAGGCAGGGACAACTGTAAAGAGTCAAAAGCAGCCTGTCTGGGAACGTTAGTGTCCTCTGACTCAGCTCTAGGATGATCCTAGGTCATCTGCCAGTGAGAGAAAAATCAGAGCACTGCCAGGGCATAATTAAGCAGCAGTTAATGATTGCTCTGGGCTAAAGGTCTGGCTCTTCCAAGCTTTTGTTCTGCTGAGTGAGGTGTGGAAATTTGGGGAGGCACTAGAGGTACAAGGCTGAAAAAACATGGTGGGGGTTGGGGAAGGAAACTGGGAACCAGGGAAAGAACATTGGGCAGAGGCAGATGGAAAAAATAATTTTGGGGAAAAACTGAGATTTGGGGTATTTTAGGGCTTTAGTAATACTCTACTAATTTCCCTGCAAAGCTTCCTCATTTGTCATTAGTGCTTTGGGAGTTTTTAATTCATGGTTTTTAAAAAAAAAATAAAAAACATCTAGTTAGCATTTAGACCTCTGTCAGGTGAGATTGGTTCGACTAATGCATCCAGTCATACCAGCTTCCACCTGTGAGCCCAGTTCGCCTGTCTCTTCAGTTGTGGACCACAGGCACACCTTGTTTTATTGCACTTCGCTTTCTTGCATGTCATAGGTGTTGTATTTTTTACAAATTGAAGGCAAAACTCTCCACCAGCAAAAAGATTACAGCTTGGTTTGCTGTGGTTGTTGTGGTCTGGAACTGAACCCCGATGTTTCTGGAGGTATGGCTGTATGGTAGGCACACTCACAAATTCGCTGTCACTGAAAGGCATCCCCCAGGACTCCGCATGGTGAGTGGCCTGTGAATACCACCGCAATCCTGAATTTGTTTCCATTCTAGTTGTCACCTTTTCTCTGGCATTTCCTAGCAGGGCAAGTGAAGTGCTGTCCCTTTGTTCCCCATGGCTCACACATTTGTACATGAATGCTGCGGCCTCTCTGCCACTGGCTTCACCTTCCCTTGCTTCCTTTGTCATCTTTCATCATTTCCTACTTGTGTTGTCAACCACTCAAAGGAGGTGTCCCCACAGCAACAATGATAATGGACATCTCAGCAGATACAGCTGCGTATTAGCCAGGCAGTGTGCCAAGATTATTACAGGATTCTGAGGCAGACAGCAAAGTGCTGATGGGCTGACTAGTGTTCGCCAACTAGCACCCCAAAGTCAGCTCTGCCCTGAATGAGCCCTTTGTAGCAGAGAAAGGTATATTGGGGTGGGGGGGGGCTTCCTTCCACTTAGAGCACCTGAGAGAGATGGACTGTGGCAGGGACTGATTGCAGAGGAGCGGGAGGAAATGTGGAAGCCACTCAGGCCCGCAAGCTGCCCCAAAAGACTGCTGTGGAAATGCAAGTGGAATGAGGTGCTGGGCAGCTGGATAAATACCTTCCTGGCCCATCCCTTCCCCTGGCCCCACCACAGTAGCCTGTCACAACTGTGAGTGAAGACAACTATGAGATGGATAAAACAGGGACTGTATCCTATTAATCCCTGTAGCCCCAATGTCTGCAGCAGGATCTCTGGCACATAGAAGGCATTCAGCAGTGCTACAATTGTCTGAGAAAATGAAAATAGGAGACCATAATTACCATTAATGAGCTTATTATCTAGTCAATGATCAAATGAAAAATACAAATAAGGATTGAAGAATGGGGTGGGGAAAAAGAGAGAGAGAGAGAGAGGAGAGAGAGAGAGAGAGAGAGAGACAGAGAGAGACAGAGAGAGAGAGAGAGAGAGAGAGAGAGAGAGAGAGAGAAGGAAACACTGGGTACTTCAAAGGCAGAGCCATGGGTGGGGCATTCCAGTCCCCCTGCCCGCCTGCCCAAGAATAAACATAACAAACAGGAGGGAGAAACCAGAATCCAGCCTTGAGAGGATCATGAGTTCTGTAAAGAAGGGCAAGTTATTTTGCTGCCAGCACAGTCAGGCCACCGTAAGCTCCTGTCCTGAGACTGGCTGACAAGTCTCCCCAGTGAATATAAAAATACCTGAAGGACGCAGATCTTCCCAGCAGTTGCTATTCAAGCTTGGAGTTCACAGGCAGAAACAAGTTGCCTTTGCAGCCTCACACAAACTGCATGCAGAGAAAACAAAACACCGGTAATAATAGCAATTTTTCCCTCTTTACTTTGACCAAATCAACTAGGCACTTGTCCTTTTAAATTGTTTTGCAGCAAATGTAAATATTAACCATAAAAGTTATTCAGAGACTACTGGCAGTCACACTGAACAAAAATTGGCATAATACCAAAAGAGGGTAGCTTGTTTTGGGGGTGTGCTGTAGGGGCCCTGAAACACAATATTGCCATCCTAAAGATGTCCTTGCCTTTCTGTGTTTTAGCAAAAGAAAGGTCAGGGCTCATCCGTTTGTCCTAGCCTGGAGTTCTAACGGCAGCAGCTTGCCTCTTTAAGATTCCTCCTGAAGATTTTTACTCTTCAGCAAAGAAGAAAGACTCTTCAGAGCAAGTTGTTCTGTTAGTTAATGTTAGTTCCTGCTTTCTGCATATGCTGGTTGGGAGGGCAACCAGCATGAAGCAAAAATGATCAGCAATGAGGAGAAAGCAAGCCCCCTCTCCCCCAAGAGGACAGAACCGGACTAAGTGTGGCATGAAGTCTAAAGTTTGGATGATGGGCACACCTTGCCCTTCTGTGATCATTTTTAACAGGTCTTCTCTAGATGAAGGAAATAACATTTCTGGCCCTCTTCAGAAGGGAGTGAGCATCAGGCCTGATGCCTCCTGACTGAGAAACTGTTCTTGAGGCTGATTTACCCTTGCAGACTGCAGGACTCTTCTTGAACAGTGATTTCAAAGAGTTAAACTGCTTCCATATGTCCAGCAGGAGAATGGAGTTTGTAGCCTTTGGCAACCTCAGCTGAATCCAGCTGCAGCTGCTACCTGTGTGTTCTACTCTGTGTGCGAGTGTGTGAGTGTGAGTGTGTGTGTGCGTGCACACCCATGTGTGCAGTGACATCTGAACCATGTTCTGACTGTGTCAATGAAACTGTTATGTCTTTGTTGGGGGAGATATTAATTCTGAGCAATTACAGTTCCCTCTCCCCTCATTCCTTCCCACCCCTCCCCTCCCTTCATCTGCTCAGCAAGGACCATGGACCATGTCAAACAATATACAACAGAGAAGAATGCAAATAAACTTTAGTCTGCATAGCCCAGCAAAGCAGTTAGCCGCCCACTTGCAAGATACTTAACTCTTGTACACATGATACACAAAGAACGCTAGCTACTTTCACCAATCCCTTCAGACCAAAAAAAAAAAAAAAAAAAAAGAGCTAAAAGAACTGATCCTTGTCTTTCTATCTGTGAGGTTGGAGTTCCTCCTGCTAATACAGGAGCTTTCCCATGATGCAGTGTGATAAGGATTGGCCTACATGTAGTCCAGAAAGCAACCGCCGATGTTTCCTTGATTAGGTGTCTTATCTTCCATTGAGCTGCATCTGATGAAGATTGCTGACAGCATAATGGCTGGGAAAACATCGGACAGCTCCATAAAATGGCAGCTATGTTATGACATGTCAGCCAGGACCTGGTGGATGGTAAGTTTAGCCTGATAACATTTTTTTTCCACCCACCTCCCAAACTCCCCCCTCTCCCTCTCTCTTTTGAGCTCCTCCTTTATTGTTCCATGCACGTGTTATAAAGTTCGCTGCCTGCGGAAAGTTCAAGCTCAAGTTGTGGGAGCCTGGGGTGCCTCTGCACACCAGTGTGCTAGATAGGATTTCCCTGCTATTGTGGCCGGGGACATAGGCCTTCTTTTTTAAAAGAAAGGCAGTGTGAGTTTTTGTTCAGTTTTTTTTTTTGTTTTTGTTTTTGTGTTTTAAAGAAAAATGCAAATGGTACAGGCTCAGCCCCAGGCTGGGCAGTGTGAAATGCATGGAGGTAGGGCAGGCAGTAGGGGACTGGAGCCTTCTCAGCTAATTGTTCTTGTATTAGTCTTAAAACAGAGTAATGTACTTCTGCCTTTGGCTCCTGAGTAACGATTTTGATAGTGTATTGTATCATGTTGTGTGCAGTTCCCTCATCAGTATGCAACTATCCCCCACGCTTCGCCTTAATTTGGAATCCACCTCCCTTTCAATGAATACTGTAACTGGAGCAACCACTGATTACTATGCCACTCAGCGTAATTAAATTTAGTTAATGAGGATATGCATATTCAGTTCATTATTTTTCTTTGGTTGGGCAAATGTGTGTGGGTTTGTTGTTGCTTTTTTTTTTTCATCCCCATATTTGTTCAGCTGCAAATTTGGGGAAGAGGGAAAAAAGCATAAAAATTCAGGACATTGATGAATCCTGTGATTCAACTTTTAAAATAATATTGGGAGGAGAGAAGTAGTAACTTGAATCAGAATGCTGGAATAAGAGGCAGTAGTTTTGGGAAAGAAAACCTTTCACATCGAAAAAGTGCTACATGAAAAATTTCAATTTACTGATTACTGTTGTGTGGACAATGGTCTCTTGTACACAATAGTCGTGACATGAATGGGGAAATCTGCAGGCAGACAGTCCAGTATGAATATTAAATTCATTCTTGGGTTAACTCATCTGAACATTTATTTTCTTTCTGCCCTTTCTCTTCTCTCCCTCTTTCTTTTTTTCTTTCCTTATGCCCCTTTCACTTATGTCTAGAGTCCTTTTGCTTGCTTGCTTTGATAATGATTATGCTTACTGCAAGGGCTGTTCTCACAATTAGTACAGCGTGAGACAATGGACACTTTATTCTAGGTGGGGAGGGGTATGGCCAGCCCTGTGGTCAGCCCACCCCCAGTGCCCAGACAGAAGGGAGCGCCTTCCATGAACCCTGGCTCCTGGCACCGCTAGCTGGGCAAGAGGGTCTCTTACTAATGCGTTTGAGTTTCCTGAAAGGTGGATGTTCTGCTGTTGCTTCTAGGATCTTCCTGAGAGCCCAGTGTACAGAGAGGCGGCCCCGCACACTGCACTTCTCATGCGCTTTCTCATTAGTGTGCGATGTGTGAGCTGCAGGGAAACTTTTCTGCCGTCGCTACTTGTTGCTGTTCTGAGCATTCTGGCTCAGAAAGAAAGGCCAGTTTTCCTCAAGGAGAGACAGAAGCCTGCCTCCTTTTCTTTCTCTTTCTCTCTATCACTTTGTTCCAAGGTGATATAAAACTTTGTAGTGGCAGATTTTCATTTGTGGTTGTATCTCCCACTAGCCTTTAGCTCTGTGTGTGTATGGGTGCAGTGAACTCTGAAAATGACTGACAGATACTGCAAAATGTTTACATAAAAGATATGCTTGATGTGACCGTACCAACACCTGGAAATGATGTTTTATTAGTTACTGTGTTCAGTCTTAACTATTATTCTAGGCTGTTGCCAGAAGTGAATTTTAAAATCAGTATTTTAATGGACTAAAACATTTTTCTGTTGAAAAGGGCAAAGGTTTTACACTAAAATTTTTTACTTAAAAATTGGGATTCATCTGGGTATAGTGAAATAATCACTGTAAATATTTTAATGTTAAATTGCATTATTTTAGTTCTGCACAGAGAGATCCCAGCCTCCTAAGAGAAGTGTGTTGTGAATACGATTGTTAAATATTTGTGTAAGCTGATTATTTATATTTTTAAATTACATTATTTTATTGCCTGAGAGGTTGCAGAACATGCATTGGGATAGGTTCAGAAGTAAAATGTTAAGCACAAACCTTTTGCATAAATTATTTTTGTATCTAGCCTTTATTAGGTTACATGAATGATATGTAAGTTTCTTATTAAGGACAATTTAGTTGTAATAAATTTTGTTAATTTGGGGAAAATGATATTTAATGCATCGTTAAAAACTTGGAATGACAGATGCTTTGTGGAAAACGTAATTAATCAAACTAAATTATTGCTTATCACTACTAATGTATTGAGGAAAAGAGGAATGTGCATGGCGGCTGCTTGGCCAATATTCCTCTATTTTGGATTTAAGGAATATTTTTAAAAGGTGTTTTAAGCTTCTTACAGACTAGTTTATTGTGATTCTTCTCTCACCATGACACTGCTTCTTTTATTTTTACAATTACTCTGGCGTTTTTGTGTAAGAAAGGATATTGTATCCGTATTTGGTTTAATCAAATGAAATTTTAGTAACCAAATCCTGAATTCCAAAGCTGCAGTGTTAAAGTATCCAGCAATTGCTTCCTGACTTATTGTCTGTTTCATTTAGATTCTCTTATTGTGTGACAATGATCATAAATTCTACTTGACAGGGAAAAAAACCAAACAAGACATAGTTGTCCAATTCTACATCTGTTTTCCTTCCTAGATAGGCATGTTTTAGTAAAACAGAGGGAGGAAAACCATTTTATTGAGACAGCTAAAAATAAACAAGTACGAGAAGAGTAAAGTCTTGTGTGTATGTGTGTGTGTGTTTAATATCATCTACATACATGCAGTTTTTAAAATGATGCATATGTTTTACTTCTTTACATTATTTTGCATGTAACTATTTTTAGGGAAAAATCATGTGATTGGTTTAAGTTACAGTTGATTGGCTATATTTAGAGTTGTGTTGATGTTCTTTCACATTATTTAAAACACCACTCGTAAGTATTAATGACATATTCAGATAAATAGCACTGTTTCATTAACAGTTATCAATGATGCTATAGTTTTCTTTTGAACCACTGGAAAATAAAATTTAAAAAAATTTTGGAGCCTTCATTCTATTTCGTACTGCTTTTATAAAGCTCTCCACAAAACTTATTATAACTTCTTTGTTAGCTACTTGGAACATCAGGGTCCCCAGGGTGTAGCCAACATTTTTTTTTCTGAATTTCATAAGTCTAATCCTTTGATCCCATCAGAAGCAGGCCAAAACATTTGTAAATTTACCTTAATCATGAAGGGTGATTATTTAAATATTAAGCCATAAAATTAATTTGAAAACCAAATTGCCACTCTATGAGACTTAAAATTCTCCTTCTTATAAATATTAGTCAAAGCAAACAAGCATATAAATGTAAAAATTGATCTAGAGCTCATATTATCTAAGGCACAAAGGTGAGTCTTGATTGAACACCAATTAATCTCAATTTTAATGTACCTTTTATTTTTCTTAAAAAAAGTTACTTTTTGAGAAGTTGGGCTGTTAAAATACTGAATGGGTACCTTACGTAATTTAATTATTTGGTTTAAGACAATAGTAAAAAGATGATAAATTCATCCTTCTCTTATTTTTTTTTTACTGTTTTAAAAATCAAATACTATACTTTTACACATTATAATTAAATAACTTGAGAACAAATTTTAGTATAGGTATGAAAACATTGAAGAGACTGTCTTTACAACACATTTCTCTAAGGTTTTTGAGAAGTTGAGGTGAACTTAGGTTTCCTATTAACTATTTTTTAACTAAAAATCCTAAAATTAATGTTTTTTCTTAACAAATGTTGGAATTAGAATATGTTATCTATATTTTGCATTGCTATAAGCAAAAGAGTTCCTAAACAGTCTAAATAATATGCTAATATATATATATATGAGAAGACCCTTGCCTAGACTAAAGAACATGTTTCGACTTTAATGGTAATTAAATGGTATTTTTGCAGTCATGCAAAAATATATCTAAAAATAAAAATTCTATATTTAATTTCAAAATTTATTTCCTTTAGAAGTATAATTGAATGTAGAAATGCAATTGAAACTGATAGACACCATACAGATAGTAACCACATAAGCTAGTTTCCTGAGACATATCTCTATGTTGACTCTATTTCCAGAATTAGAAGCTATAAAATTTGTTTAATTCAACAAGTATTTATCAAGAACTTACTACATGCCGTGTAGTGTTCCAAGTACAAGGACAGCCTCAGCTTTTTCTCCATTCTGGAATCAAACCCAGGTCCCTGTGTTGAAGGCGTCTAAGTGGTTTCTTTTTTCTTTGTAATGTTGGTAAATATATAGATTTTACATGTGTAGAATTGTTGTTCATTGTCTACAGTAGCTAATGCCCCTTTCCAATATTCTTAGTCTCAGAGGTGAATGTTAACCTTACCATTACTTAAGACATTGCCTCTACAGTTAATGATGTGGATAAAACTAATAATTTATTAAACATTAGTTCTTGTGTAATAAAACGACAGTAGTGATAATGAGGATGTCTGAGTGAAAAAAATTATTTCAACATTTGTAAATAATGTCAACAGTTTTTTTTTTTTTAACATTTCAAGTTTTCTCATGGACAAATTGCACTTTTTAAAATTACATACCTTTCATACCTATATTCTTCGGTGATGAATTTTCATTTGTAATACCATTTTAGCACAATTAAATAAAAATGAAATATGGAAGATATGGTTAAATACAATAACGTTCTTCAAAGATACAAGCTGGAGGGTGCGGGAGACAAAAAAAAAAAAAAAAAAAAGATACAAGCTGGTCTGTGAATGATTTTTATTTAATTTTCCATAATTTATTTTCACTTATATGCTTGCATAACAAATACAACATGTAAACTTTGGATAAGGAAATATCCTTTTGATTATTTCTTAATCAACAGTGATTAGATGGTTGTTAATTTAATCATAGAGTAAGGAAACACAAGTGCCTATCTATCCTCTTTTCTAGTTCTTTTTGGATGCAAAGGGTCATGTTCTCAAGGAGTGTTATTTCTGCTATCTATGGGAAAGCCATGCTGAGTTTCCAGTGTTGAGACTCGTCAACAAAGAAAGATGTGGGGCTCACATGTCATTGAAAGTACAGGATATTTCTGGAACAAAGCTGAACGATGTCAATTACTACCATTAGGTATTTTTAAGTTCCCTGAGATTGTTTTTTGACACTTTGCATATTATGATTTGTAATACATATTCTGAGGGGTTGAGAAAATGACCTTGGTCATAGGAAAATATACCAGGCTAATAAAGAGTGTTACTTTCTTCTGTTGCATTTTAAAGCATAAAATAGGGTGCAAAAATTCTTTTCAGACGATGTTTTGTTAAGGAGTATATGCAGCTATAATGTATATTTCACTAAGTTTAAGCATGTTAAGTTTTATTGCATTTTAAATAACTAGCAGAGGGCCATGACTATAAAAAGTACTTGATAAATGTTAATGATAATTATTATTTCAACTTATACTTAGTATGCTTTATAATGGGGCTGATTTAGCATATCATGTAATGGACAGCTTTAATAACAGTTTTTATTCCTCACTGTCCAACATACATTTTAACCCAGCACCTCTCTTAAAAATGACTTTATTCACAAAGCAATTATTGTTTAACTTTGCAGTCCTATGTTCATTTTCTGAGGTTGTAACATAATGGATATGTTTATGAGCACAGGGCTGAATCCTGGGAAATGTAGATTTGGTGACCTCTGGCAAATGAATTTGCTCCTCTCACGGCTGCTAGAGCCAGCTGTAAAGTGCAGATAATCAGACTCATTACGTGTCGCTCCAACCTGTCGTGAGGATGAATGAGATGGAGTTGGGGAGGCACCTGGTGAATGCAGTGTAAATATCAAGTTCGGGACACACACCCAAGGGGGCTAACACAAGCTGTGCCTATTGATACAGGCTGGGGTCTGAGCACTTAGTAGGTACTCCAAAAATATACAGGCTTGGTTAAGTGACTGTAACTAACATTTCCTATGGCACTTTCATAATCATGTTGACTTGATGATTTGATATATTTTTTGTGAGAACTGCATACATTAAAAGTCCTAAAAGTTCAGTATTTTCTATTTCAAAATATAGCAGATTTTTAAAAAGGCCAAGACTCCTGAAGTATCTTCTTGTGTGTAATGAGATTCGATGGCTAATGTTACATGTTAGCTGAGTTTTAAATATTACATACAATGATCATAAAAGTGGAAGAAATCAATGATTATGAGGTCCTTTTATTTGTCAGGTGTTTGCCAGGTACTTTGAGAGGCAATTTGTATCAGTAAAATAGGAATTACTAGCCCCACTTTACAGATGAGGATGCTGGATTCAGCTAAAGTAGCTGAGTAGGTGAACTCCACTTATAGAAGGGGAAACGGAAAAGGAAAGGGACTCAAGAAACCCAACATCTGCAAAGTCCGAAAGTTGTCTACTCCTCCCCTAGAACCCAGTGATAGACTCATTCAATGACCTGGGTTATGAGATGATCGGTGACCACGGTCAGGTGTTTTGCGATGGCCTGCTCTGCACCTGCATCCCCCTCCAGCGTCAAGCCTGACCTCCGTGGGAGGCCCAGCCCTCCCTGTGTGTTCAGTGGGTTGGCCTGCTCACCCTCAATCTGCATTTGAGAATGCTGCAGCTCTAGGGTTGGAGGTGGCTGGGTTCTTTGGAAATTTGATCCCATGCATCTTTCTTTGAGACAATTAAGCTCGCTATAGTCATAAGCCATCTGGGGGAAATTTTTTGGAAAGAAATTGGCAAGCAAAGCATTTCCATTTTCAGGTTTTGATGATATCTGTTTACCTCATGGGGCTCTTGTGAAGCTCCAATGAGGTAATACATAATAAATGACTTGAAAACTATAAAATGCGAAACAAATTGAAGGTACACATATTATTATCTGCTGGTGTTAAACATGGGTGGGTGAAGGAAAGCTTCCCAGAATTTTGCCAGTGTTTTGGCGCATGAGATAGTGGTAAATTTCCACCAGGCACAGAGAAAAAATGCTGGCTGTCTCAAATGTTATATGATGCTCTTTGCAAATTCTCCTGCTAAACTCAGAGGGATTAATCCTTCAGATAACAATGCACTACTAGTTCACCAGCATCCCATGCAGTTGCAGTGATAATAGTACCCACTGCTACAGGAAATAAGGAAAGTTTCCAAAATGTCACCTTAACATCTTGCAGTTTGTCTCTTTGGTTTTTCATTGATGTAAGTTTGCACTTTTACCTGTCCCTCAGAAGACTCAAATTATAATAATTCTCCAATGAAGTTATTATTTTAACTCACATGTATTACAATGAGAAAGGTTTAGCTTATCAAATAATATAACAGCACACTATAAGTAGGATTTTTTCCTCTTCTTTTCAGGATTATTAGAGGTAACAATATCATCAACAGTGTTTGAGTTAAAGTACCCTAACATATTTGATATGTTTTTATGTCATATACAGGCTGTATAAATGTTCCAGTACAAATGAAACTACTTTATTACATGACATTTATTATGTATGGATAGAAGATTTGTCTTGCGTTATTTAGCTGCTCAGGTGTGCAACCAAAATGATAAGCCTCAAGAGATCGGAGGCCGGGTCTTAATTTACCAAATTAGACAGTATTTTGCTCATAAAAGGCTCTTAATGAATAATTGTTATATTGTGTCAAGACTGTTGCTATCCTTTGTTACTAATGGAGAGAGTGATTTTAGTGGGTGCTCAAGTCCTGAGTTGATCAATGGTGATAGGATCCTGATCTGTGGCCCACATTATGAATTACCATGCTGCCCTTTTCAAAGTAAAATCTAAATGAGTTAGAAGCATGAAGGAATTATGGTGAAGTTAGCAGCAAGTTTTAAAGCTCAGGTTGAGAGTGGGATGAAGGCCTGGAACAAAAGCAAACTCTGGTATTTCCCTTCAAGTAAACAGGTTCATGGTTTACCATGGGGTAAGGCAGCAAAAAAAAAAAAAAGAAAGAAAGAAAAAAAAGAAACATCTTCACCAGCAACCATCATTCCTACCCTCTTAATCTCACCTTTTTTTTTCTTTTTTAAAGATTTTATCTATTATTTTTAGAGAGAGGGAATGGGAGAGAGGCAGAAATGGAGAGAGACATCAACTCATGATTGCCCTTCACCTGCCCCCAGCCATGAACCCAGCTAGAGACCCAGCCCGCAACCTGGCTGGGGAATCGAACCAGCGATCCTTGGGTTCGCAGGCCGGAGCCCCACTCACTGTGCCACCAGCCAGGGCTTAATCCCACCTTTTTTTATAGTGACTGGGACCTGTCAGGGGTCTGGAAAGTTACAGAATCTAAAAACGGCTAATGTATCTTGGGGGTAAATGACCAAAATCAGGTGACTTTGAAATAAGTAACATTTAGGGTTAATTTCTTATTTTCGATGATATATGTTTCATTGAAGAGGTTATTTTTCACCTAAGGTTTTGTTATTTTTCCACACGCGTTTCCTTTATTGCAATGTCGGGAAACACCTTGGTATAGGCTGGCATTTTAACATGGGTGCTTGGCTGAGGGCTCAGGTGAAGGTGCAGAGAATCTCACAAACCTAAAATGAAGTGGGTAGAATGTGGAGAAACACAGGTCTTTGGGAAAGTGTAAAAGCACTTGTTAAGAAGTATTTGCTTCTAAATGATTTTAAAAAGGACATAAAATTGGGGGAAAAATAATCTATTTGGATGAGGCCCTGTTCCAAACAGTATAAGTCAGTGTCAGAATGAAAACTGAGATCATTGTTGCCTGATGCCAGCATGAACGCAACAGCATCATAGGTTCTGCATGCCGCCCGGTCTTTGGAGCCTGGACATCACCCACCCCTACTTCTATGTCTCCTTCTCCTTGGGGAGAACAGTCTCGAGTCCCCTGAAAAATATTAGAACCCACTTAGCTAGCTACTACCCCTGTCTCTAAGATGGTCCTTTCATCACTAATGGAAACTAGTGGTACAGCAACTGCTTACTTGACCCCTCCATGCTTCTCCTGGTGTATTTTAATGTGAAATGATAGTAGAGAGACATGAGAGACAAAATTGGTTGTGGATCATGACTTCTGCTCCCGAACACTCTGGTCACTGACACAGACAGAGAATTGTTCTCCCTTTCAAGCAGAGCCTCTGGTTTGAAGGTGTCTACAGTTGTTCTGACCTGATTTCAAGGTTTAATGCTGATGCTGTTGGCTAACCTGGTGGGCATTTTGCGCTGGGGATTAACTTACATTTCATAAATTTGGACCTTGGGTGGAGGGGAAAGGATCTGAGACTAAAACTCACATCATACATGTTGTAGCCTTCCTTGCAGAGGGCAATAAACACTGATTTTCCAGAATCACAGGGTGTTTGCTGTCATTGGTAGCCCTGAACAACCTCCCACAGACTTCTTTCACCTTTTCTGTAAAGTTTCCTCAGATTTGCTCTTTGGTAGAATTGTGGAATACAGTGTGCCTTTTATTAAATGATGTCATTTTATTCAATGTTATTTCACTGTAATGTTGATGAGGAATAAAACTGATTTCCTCCTGGGGCTACTATCTGTGGGGAGTTGGCACAATCCCGCCATGCCTGTATGAGTTTCTCCAGGAACTTTGGTTTCCTCCGAGAGAGGTGTGTGTGAGGTGAGTGCTAACTGTCCTAGTCTGAGTGAGTGTGGGTGGTGTGCTCCCTGTGACGGAAGGGTATCTTGTCCAGGGTGGGCTACTGCTGAGCTGCCTGCCGGGACAGTCTCTAACCACCTGCAACTCTGAATTTGAGTAATGGGGATTGGAAAAATTATCTTGTTTTTTATTCATCTTTCTTAAATGAAATAAATTCACATTTATTTCAATGTTGAATATTAGAATTGTGTTGGGTCTTTATTAAGAAGTTTGGCAATGAAATATACCCTAGGAATTTACTCTCGTTTATCTCAATTGGTCTTGATTGGTAAAATTGGTTTCTTTATTCCTCATTTCACTTACTCTGCAGTTTCTAAGAACCTGTGGAATATGTTGAGTGAGGACTCACTGTACATGCTATGCAATACAATAATGACCAAGACTTTTGAAGAGACAGCAATACTTTCTTACCCATTAGTAAATGGAATAACACTGTTACTGTTTTATTTTTCCAATAGGATATTAATTATCTTAGGTGAGTCTATTCATTTTTCTGGCACCAAAGATGTTTATAAATGGTACCCCATATAATACAAACCATATGTTAATGTAGCATGAATGTTCAATCAATTAGTTTATACACACAAATGCTGGAATATTGATGACACATGTTAGCTTTTAATGGGAAAAGAGCCAATGGAGCTAATTTGATGCATTGATCCTTAGGACATGCACACAGATGTGAACTTTTGACTTCATCATAAGTGATTTGGCTGACAAACAGTAGCTTGTAATTATTGTTGCGCCATCATTAATTAATTAACAAATCAATCAATCAGTTCAGACCCAGCAGCCCATCCACATCCATTGGTTTGGGATGTTTCTCTTCACTTTATCTCTCTCACATGTGCTTTACTTATTAGATGCCTTGAAAACATCTGCTTATAACAGATTGGCTTTTTCCTAAGCTCCATTAGAGAATTCCAAGCAATAGCATGGCTGTAAGGAAATATTGCTGATGTATTGATTAATATTCTCTTAGCTCTTGGTGAAATGACTGTCAATGGATAAAGCAAATGATTACTGAGTGTTTAAAAGTTTTTGGCCAAAGCCAAGACAAGGAATAGAAAAAGATCATCCCAATCTCTCAGCCAATAGGCAGCATTTAGGAATTGTTAAGGTAAAAGTTTCCAGCATTTTTTCAAAAATATACTTCTTTGGTTATGTTTCCATCCCTATCCTATATTTGGAAAGATTTCATTAACTGAATAATGAAATCTAGTGTTCAATGAACTGTGAGTTATTGCATTTTTCAGACACAACCATCTAATAAACATTTCTACGTGCAAGATTCTCTGCTAGGGACTTCGTATGTTGTATCTTATTTAATTATTGAAAGTACTGAAAATTAGAATATGGAAAACATTATATTTTCACTAACCTGTATTTTATACTATTTATAAACAAGAGAACTGAAGGGCAGCTAAGATTAAAGAGATGATAGAATATAAAGTAGTTTTTGGAGGGTGTTTTAAATTATATTAAGAGTCAGAAGTGCATTATGATTAACTATCTGGACTTCAGAAGCTAGACAAGTTGAGTTCATATCACCAATACACTACTGATCAGCTAGATAAACTTAGACAAGTGACAACTCCTCCATGCCTCAGTTTCCTCAACTTTTATATATGGGTATAGTATATATGAGGAATAAATGAGTTAGTATAAATAAAAAACACTCTACCCAGACCCAGTGTATAGCAAGTCCACATGTTAATATTAACTGTTGATTGCAAATGAAATGTAATTACAATGCTTTACAATAAGATGCTTAACAATAAACAAGGTCCATAAAAAAGAAAACAAAACAAAACAAAAAGGTTAAACAACACTCCCCCCCACCCCCAAATAAAAAAAAAAAGATACCTGAAGCTGCATGTTAGGGAAATGATTCTTAGCAATCAAGTCAGCATCTTTAGGGCCAGCTAAGCCAGCTGAGTTCCAGAAAGACTTTACTTACCATTTGTTCTGACACAGGAGTTTCTTCTAGATTCTGAGCTCCTGTCCATTTTTGTTATATACTCCTATTATCATTTATTTCATTTTTTTCCCCTGAACTCAATGACAAATTTCTGGAGAAAACATCAGATCTTACTTCACCTTCCATTTTCTATCATGATTTTTCCTCCCAAACTCCACCCCGTAAACTTGGTCAGGGATGATTCTATAAGACTTGTTGAATGAGATTGAGCTTGCCATAAGTTCCAGTTTCTCAGCCCTCATTAGTGCTTTGTGCCCATAATTTATAAAGTATATAAATATGTAAGTAATATATTGAATAATAAATAAATATATGTATATATTTAAACAAAGTCAGGCCTGCTTTTCATTGACATACCCCAAACACACACACAACTTATAACTGAGTTATGCTCCCAATGGTCACATAGTCTTTGGAAATTTTATAACATGTGCAATAGATTCTCAAAGAACTGATCAGAGATGACTTCAACCACAATGTACCAGGTTCAGTAATGCATTCAGGCAATCGGGGACAAGAACAGGATACCTTTCCACTCCAGGGGAAGGGTCCTCCCTTCTTCCAACAGCCCCTTTCTCAGCAAGGATAAGGATTCTCTAGTCTCCAAGGGACTGAGAGTAGACCCCACTGCTCTGGTCTAGGAAGAGGAGTTGAGAGTCAGCAATATGGAGAGTGCAAAGGGGGTGGAAGTGCAAAGAGTTTAGCTCTAGCTAACATTTACTCCTCCTTCTCCCCCGTCTCCTTTTTCTTTCATTTTCCTAGCATTGGCATGGGAGAGAGGAAGTAGTCCTACAACTTTCCTTCATCTTTGACTTGGTTTCCCCTTCTCTCCATCTTTCTCTCCCTTGGATTTCTTCTCATTGCTCTCTTAAGCCCAGAAACTACAGGACAGAGTGGTAATGGTTGAGGATTGAAATGGAAGGTAGACCTCTAACAGATACCTTTGTCCTTTTCCTCTTTCTGGTTCTAGTCTATTCCTTCTGTTCCACCAGTTCATCCCTGATCCCACACTGTATACTAGACCATGATGAGAGCTGGGGAATCTAGACTATGGATTGAATAATGGATGGTGTTGCTCACTAAGATTCTTACAAGTCATGAACCTCTCTGATGGGAGGGAATGATCATAGAGGTGGGTACAGGAGGCAGGCAGAGAGGTTTCATTTCAAGGCAGCAATGCTCAGCCAGCTACAGCATTGTTCCTAAACATAAGCACCTGTCCTTTATTACCTCTCTTGCCCCCAAACATAAGCCCCATGGGTGGACAGGTCCTTAGCTTTTATACGAACCATAACTGTCTTTGTTGATGACCTTGTTGCTATGTCTTATTTAGATCATCCATCTTTACAATGTTTATATAGGTCCAAACCTTTCCTTTCCTATTAACACTGCATTTGCAAAATGCATAAATCTACTCATCCTGTCAACAAATTTTAATAGAGCATTTACCAAAAAATGCTGCAAACAAACAAGGCAAACTTCATTTCCTTCCTCAGGGGGCTTCCACTTAGTGTAGAATCCAATGTGACAAGTCCTTTGTGGATTGATGTAAAGAAAAAATGTGCAGGAACAGGGACATGGGCTTTTAAAGCATCCCATCCTACACATCACCCATACCTCCACAACCACCGTCACCCTGCCGCACTCCACATATTCACTGCAGGACAAGGATTTCATTATAGTGAAACTTCACAGACATAGATCAAATAACACAGGACAAGGGTCTAGGCTCAGATGTTCTGCAAGTTTCTGGTTTACCCAGCCTATTAGACTGCAGCCAGATGTACTGTGTTACCTACATAATCCTTATCAGCAGCATTCCATCTGTGTCACCCAAGTAGCAGGAATTAGGCAGGCACCCTTTTGGCAAGTGGCCCGAAGGGTACAGAACGCAGGTACGCCTGGGAGGCAGGCAACCCCCAGCCCTCCAGGCCAGGAGAGAAGAAAAACACATTGAGTTTCTGCTCCAGAAATTCACTTGAGTTGCTCCCACATTCCAAAGAGAGGTGGGTGGAGGATGTTTGGAGGTTAGCTGTGGGGCTTTGGAGTGATGATTACTTTGTAATGGAACAAATTAAATTATGTGAAATTTGAGATGCGTTCCCCCTGCCCTAGTGGCTCCCAATCTACTTAGGGGTAGTCAGGAAAAGGGGCCTTCACAACAGCAGTTAGCTGCTCCAGCTCAGAGAGGAAAACCATAATTTGTCTGTAATCCCTAATGCCAACAGTTGTTCATTAAGAAACAAAACTAATGTAATCTTGATTATTTGCTCAGATTTCTACTCTATCATGTTTTGTACATCTGGCAGGCTAATGTAATTTTCCTCGGAAACCCAAAGCAATCTGGTGCTCAGACAACACCATGCAGATTTAGGTAAATTCCAGGCTCAGATTAGCATAATACTAACTAATCACGAATATCATTTGCATTCATTAGAGTGTTGGGGAAAAAATTGTTTCTAAATGGCAGAAAATTGAAAGAAAGATTAAGGGTAAGGGCTTGGAAATCCTGTTTGGCTTGATGCAACTATATTACAGATGATTTTTCTCTTACAAGGCCTAATATTTAATGTGCAAGTATTAATTAGAGTATTGGAAAAAGATTGCATCTAATTAGAAGAAAACTAAGAGAGATTAAGGACCAGGCCTATGGACTTGTTTATGCTTGATTCAAGTGGGGAACAGATCATTTCCCATGTAATGCCAGGGAGAGTGAATGTGTAAAACATAGGGTGATTAATTTTTTTTTTTTTGAAATGAGCCTAGCTTATTTATTTTTAAGATAAGGGAGAAACACCATTTCTTTTCTTCATGCAGTAAGAAGTTATTTGTCAGTGCCTTTGTTTTTATGATCAAGAAGAAAAGATAACAGAATTAAGCTTCTAAGTATGAAATACTTCCATAAAGCCCAAACACCAGGAAAAATCTAAAAGTCATAGTAATAGATCCCAAATGATGTACTGATTAAAAAAATAATACAAAGATCCCAACCCCCACCTTCTGGTGGTTAGCTCTTTCCTTTGCAATTTCCCAGGTCCAGCAATTTGGCATAAGCAGACTTGTTTACAGGCTGCGTGCTGGGGCCTGTGCTGGAGTGTGGTTGCAAGCAATTGTCTGCAAATCCCGTCTCTCCACAGCTCGGCTGATGCGTGGCTAAATTCAGCACTGCCTTCCTGAGGGCTCAGAGCAGGTGCTGGCCAATGGCTTTGGCTTTTCCTTCCTGACAGATGAGCAAGCTGAGCCTTCTCCCCTGGTGGGAAGCCAGCTGAGCAGCCATTAGCAGACATGACTTTGGATGTCCAGGCTAGCCAAGCTGCTTGCAGAAGCTGGACTGGAGTTCAGGCTTTGGTCACCAAATGCACAAGGGTCTGGGCAGCATGCTATAGCAGTTTGGTAGGCAAAGAGTGGTCTGGGGATCGGCATCTTTGGCGTTATCGGGAAGCCTGTTGGAAATGCAGAATCTCAAGCGTCATCCTAGACCCACTGAAACAGAATTTGCGTTCGCACATGACTCCTGAAAGAGGCCTAGATTCATTACAATTTGAGAAGAGTTGCTATATAAGATACTGGGTCCCCAACATTTAGAGGCATAATAAATCTCACAGTGAGAACTGGCTACAACTCACATTCCTGGGCCCAAGAGATCTCTGGAAGACAGGGTCCTCAGCACCACGGTAGAGAATCAGCTGGGTAGATGGATGGGCATGTACGGTACTCAAATCCACCTTGTCCACTGCCTGAGTGGAAAGTTACTTAATGGCTGTCTCAATTTGCCCCTTTTTCACATGGGAAAAGTAACTTCTGTTTTAGACAATGGTTGTCAGACTTAAGTAAGCTCATGTCTGCAGAAGGTTCAGCACAATGTCCTATCCATTTTAGAGCCTGTTTCCTCTCCTCTCTTTGCAATCTATTTCCTCAACCTGCCCCTGTCCCAGGTCTTTTTCCTGTCTCCCGAAGTGCCTTCCTTAGCTGCAGCTGCTCCTTGGTTTGTACACCTTCACTGTGCAGCTCTGTTCTCTGACTAGGTTGCCTGACTCCAGGCCTTTACTAAATCTTCCTGACTGTATCCATCCCATAGCCTGTTATCCCTGTTCTCTGCTGCATTGGAAGATGACTCAATAGCTACAATTGTGTGCAGTGTCCTAAATATGCCATTGTCTTCTTAGCCTCGTGGATCTCAACCATGGCTGCACCCTAGAATCATACAAAGATCGTTTAAAAAATGCCCAAGGCCTCCTCCTCCTGATTCAATGTCTAAGATGAGACCAAGCATCCGTAGTCATTTTAAAGTTCCCCAGACAGTTAAAAATGAGTGCCAAGATGAAAATATAGTGCCTTTGGGAAAGAAATCAAGAAGACCAATGGAAAGGAGATTTTAGCCGAGAAGGATTCATAACAGAATAGACCACAGCAGCCATGTCTTAAAAGAAATTGGTACTAAATGTTAAGTTTATCTCATCCAGTTATCCCCATATCGTTGTTTTAATTTTTTTTTCATGGGAAATGAACCCTAGATTACCTTTAGAGACCAGGACCCCTTCTTTGTTAAGTCACTTAAAAACCCCATTAGAAAGCCATTTCTTCTTCCAAAATAATGACCCTAGAAACATTAGAAATATCTGTTTAGTACCGAAGTAATTCTACAATGTTCCACTCCTGTGTTCTTTTTTTTTTTTTTTTTTTAAGATTTTATTTATTATTTCCAGAGAGAGAGAGGAAAGGAGAGAGGCAGAGAGGGAGAGAAACATCAATGTGTGGTTGCCTTTCACCTGCCTCCAGCCATGGACATGACTGGAGACCTGGCTTGCAACCTGGTTATGTGCCCTGACTGGGGAATTGAACCAGCGACCTTTGGGTTCACAGGCTGGCACCTTATCCACTGTGCTACCAGCCAGGGCCCCTCCTATGTTCTTTAAACTACTTTTTGAAAGAGAGCCAAGTGGGTGTGCAAACCAGGAAGATAGTGGGTATCTGTGTGTGCGCATGCACACATTCATGCACATGTGCTTCGGTGTGTGCACTTGAAAAATAAAATACATAAAGAATCTTAGTATGGCATCTTACTGGGGGAATTGCAGAATTGAATAAGAGAACATGTGTCGGATTCCTGCATTCGCATATTGGAACTCTAAACGCAACTAACCACATCAATGCAATGTCTAATAATGTTCAATAAATGTAATTACCTTCCTCATGCATCTGTCTACTATAAAAGCTACATTGTCATAAGTTTTATAAGCCAAATTCTCTAGCTATAGTACAATGAAACTAGCATTTAACTCAAAAATTATTAAAGAATGAATAGCTGGTAAATAGAATTCAAATTAAATATGCAGATTTCTTTTAGAAATGAAAAGGTAGCATGATACTCATTCAACACTTATTGTGTGCCAATTATAATTAGTTTGTATGTATTATATCATTTAACCCTCATAAAAATCCATTGTTCTAGACTAGGAACCACCAATCCTCTCAAAAATATTGAAGTATTTTCATCTTACTTTTATACTTAAACAAAATGAGGCAGAGAGAGGTCAAGTAAATTCCTCAGGACCACACAGAGAATAAGTAAGGAAGCTGGATTTAAGACATAACAATCCATCTTCAGAGTTATGAAATTTGGTCAAAAACATAATCAAATAAAAACTATGCCTTTTCATTGTTTTCCTGTCTATTTTTATTTATAATGAGAATAAGTGAAGTAAAGCTTTATATAAGTAGGTGGGGATGAAACAACAAAATAAAGTTAAGGAGAGTGGGAGCATGAGTTTTCTTTCTCAAAGAAAAAATTAATGATTTATAAAAATAAAAGTAATAGGATAAAAAATAAAGAGTTGACCTTTTTGGGAGCAAAATAGAGAAAACTAACAGAAATATGTAGACATCCATTATGAAAAGTTAATAAACTTGATTATATAAAATATTTATATTACATGTAATGTTTTATAAATACATTGTATAAATAATACATTTATATATACTCATATATAACCATAGAGTTATTTTATAAATGTACTTATGTTGTAAGTATATAATTATACAAGTATTATATAAACATATAATTTATATATAAATTAAAACATGAATGAAAAGTTTTAATAATAGAAAAGATCGTAAAGATTCCTATACAAGATAACTAACTTTAAAATAATAATTATGAAAGATGTAAGGAAGCAGCACAACACACACAAAATAATTCAAAAGGTCTATGAATACATAGAAAAATCTTTACTAACATTTAAAGAAATTTAACTAGTAGGCAAATATTTTTCCCAACATAACTGGTAAAAAAGATGATTCCTACTCTTGAAAGGAGAAAGAGGCACTTTTCAACTATTGCTACTCGGAGGAGAAATTGGTAGGTAGAGCATAAACTCTTTGGAGAACAGATAGGTAATATTTATTAAAGATACCTTTATAACTGGCATATCTTTTGACTTAGCAATTCCTTGAGAAATAATTCTGGATAGGGGACATACATTTAGTTACAAGGAACTAAAGGAACTAAAGCAGCATTGTTAAAGCTGGACTCAACTGAAATATTAATGTTGTGGGGGAAATCTTCATTATAGATTACCATAAGGGAAAAGAAAAGGTTAAAATTCAGTACTGCAATGACATCACTAAGGAAAAACCAAAAACACATAAAACAAAGGCTGAAAAGATACACACCAAATATTTAGCAGTGGTTATTCTCAGCAAGGAATAAAGATGGCTGATTTATGGTCCTGACTGGTGGCACAGTGGCTAAGAAGCCGGCCTGTGAACCCAAAGATCGCTGGTTCAATTCCTCAGCCAGGGCACATAACCAGGTTGCAAGCCAGGTCTCCAGCCAGATCCATAGCTGGAGGCAGGTGAAAGGCAACCATACATAGATGTCTCTCTTCCTCTCTGCCTCTCTCCCTTTCCCTCTCTCTAAAAATAATAAATAAAATCTTTAAAAAAAAAAGATGACTGATTTTTTAAAATGTGATTATTGTTTTACAGTGCTTTTCTAAATTGTGCAGTTATATACAATGAGAAAAAAATGTCTTTTGTCTTTTAACTGAGATAAAGAAGACTCAGGCATGAATTTAGAGATTAGTTCACTTTATGGAATTAAATCTGTACTTGGAGCCCTGGCTGGTAACACAGTGGATAAGGTGCCGGCCCACAAACCAAAAGTCTCTGATTCGATTCCCAGCCAGGGCACATAACCAGGTTGCAAGCCAGGTCTCCAGCCAGGTCTGTAGCTAGAGGCTGGCAAAAGGCAACCATACACTGATGTCTCTCTCCCTCTCTGTCTCTCTCTAAAAATAATAAAATCTTTTTTAAAAATCTATATTCGGTTTCCTTTGTAGTTATAATACACATTATATGCAAAAGAGCTACAAATACTACAAATATATGTTCTGATATTAATATCCAATTTCTTCTCCAAGACTCCAGTTTAAAAGAGACAGAACTTTTGTTACAAATACAAACTCACCCTTTAGTCAACAGCACCAAGGAGAAGTATCTCTTATCTAGCTCAGATTTCTGGTCTCTCACTGGACACCTTCCTGCCCTTTTACTGTTTTCTCTGAAGTTTTTATGCAATCCATATATGTCTGCACCAAGGTACAGTATTGCTTTCTTCCATCAGGGCTTTTATTGCTAATTGCAGGTCATTCAAATTCTTAAGCTCCCACTGATCACATCTCAGATACATAATGCATTTTTATGAGCTTCATTGTGAAGAAAAGCTGCTGCATCAACACTGCTCTGACAATGGCCTGCACCTGCTATTTTTTTCCACCAAGAAGAGCTGTTTTCACTGTGGGCTGTGTCCTGTGGCTTTCTGTCTTCTGACTGTCCCCTTGCTACATTTCACCCTGGTGCTTCAGGGGGTGGGAGGCTTGTTTTGTCATTCCCTAGCCTTTTGACAAAATAATGACTGACTTCCAGATTGGACCCAAAGAAACAAACTGCAAAATAAGGGGTGTGGGGAAAACTGTTGATGTGTTTACTCCCTGTGTAGTTCAGGTTATATTTATTTGAATTTGCCAAGCAGACTTACTGGCCTATGAAGAGTGGTGTTGGTAACAATGATAAAAACATGCTTCAGATGGGCCAGAGAAAACAGGAGGTGGGAAATAAATTTCAGTCATTAACTTTTTGATGAAATAAAGCCCAGTTTAGCAGAGGCCAGAAAAGGGACAATGGTATGTTCTTCATAGATAGACCTTAAGGAACTAAATTTTGCTATATTATCTTTGGTGGGAAAAGTGGGTGGAAGAAGGATGTCATCATTCACCTTCTGCACAACATGTGTGATTGGCCACTGGCAAAGGTGCCTATGCTTCCAAATTACTCAGCACATGACTAGCTGGCATGCTAAATTATCCAGAGCCCTGGCTGGGTGATCAGTTGGTGGTTGTCCCCCTCAGCAAAGGGTTGTAGGTTTAATTCCCTGTCAGAACACATTCCTAGGTTATGGGTTTAATCCCTGATTGGGGGGTGTGTGAGAGGCACTGATCAATGTTTCTTTCTGATGTCTGGGTTTCTGTCTCTCTTTCTCTCCATTTTTGCTCTAAAATCAATGAACATATTCTCAGGCAAGGATTTAAAATGAATGAATGATCCAGAAAGTTTCTAATTGACTCATGTAAGAGATAAGCTGTACAAGGTTTGATTTGCTGATTGATAATATCCCCAGCACTAAGAACCATGCCAGGCACACAATAAGGCCATGAGGATGAATGAATCAACTTATTTCCAGAAAACAACTTCTTTGAAATATTTATTTTAATATCTATTCTATTCCTTGAGGTCAACATGACTGTGTTACTTATGCCTTCATCCTCACTGATCTAAGTAACTGATGTGTTAAATATTAACCCTGAAGAAATATTAAGTCATCAAAAAAAGAGCTATTACATTCAATATCTTCCACTTTTTTTAAGGTGGGAAACCAAACTAATTAACTTAAGTTTGTGAACAGGGTTGAAGCAAAGAGGTCTTAACTCCCAGTTAATCAAATATTTTAATTAAACTGTATGCTAGACAGGACCCTTTTGGTTCCAAGTGACCCAAAGCAGCCTGAACTGGCAGACCAAAGGGAGCCTCATTGGTTCATGGAGCCAAGGAAATGTGGGAGAGTTATAGTACAGGAAGGAGGGGCACACAGCTAGGTCTCACTGGAACCACCAGCTGTTGTCCGGCTCACATCCCAGCCACTGTGTGCTTCCTTTGGTCCCACTGGCAGCAGAAAGACTTTCTCTGGGAGATGGGACGCAACACTCAGTGCCTCCCAGGCTTCACATATGCCACTCTCAACATCCAAGAGAAGCTATCATTGGTTCTAGATTTTATTTAAGTTGCTGGGAAGGATTATGATTAGATTTGCTAGGATTCAACCTTCACCTCTAGACAAATTAACAACTTCCAAAAGGATGAGGTGACACACTAAATGACATTTCCCAAATGATATTTGTGGATGAGGAGGGGCAGTTTCCAAGGGAAAAGAGAGAGGAGGTTCTGGGCAGACAGTCACATCCATGTTTGCTGTGCCCACTGACTATTCCCCCTTCATGAGATTGATCACTACTACACAAGCATCACATACATGCCAAGCTGGATTTCTGTGTCTAACTTATGTCACAAAGAAAAAAATATTTTGTCACCTGTCCACTTCTTAAGCAGCTTGTGAGATGCAGGCTGATGTCCCTAGGAACCCTGTGTAGGTGGCAGGTCTTCCTTGGGAGCATTTGTCTATTGGAAGGAGTTACCCTAGCTTGTTTTGAGGATTCCTTTTTCTCTCTCCTCCATCCAGTCAAAGAGTAAGTTTTAGAAATCAAGCCTCTTTATTCTCTCTCTCTCCTCAAAGACCTAACAAACCCATATGCAGTTCCTCCTATCAACAATACCACCCAAGCGCCTCTTTCCGGAAAACACTTCCTCTCCCCTTTTATTTAAGCATCTTCCCCTGACTTCTCCCAAGTTACAGCAACATTTAATGAAAAACTACTTGTGTTTTATGTTGAAACCTTTATAATCTCAGGGGTAGAGGGTGAGGAGGGAATATATGGTAAGGATCAGGCAATTTAAAATAAACCAATCTACATATTCAAAATTTCAATAAACATGTGCTTATAGCATCTCTATTTATTTTGCTGCACAGTTTCTCTAAAAATAACCCCCGCTAACTGTATTTCATATTAAATTGTCCTTATTAAGTCCTCATTTTTACCAAACGTAGGATTATTGCTCATTTCCTTTCAAGAAAGGCTTAGGAGACATGACCATTAAACCTCATGCAGCAGCCTGCTCCCCGACCCGTACCCCATCTCTTCTTTCAAGAGACAGGTTGCTCCTCTCCAAAGGTCTGAACTTTGGGGATTCTTTCTTTTCCCCTGAACACACCCATGGCTGATCACGTCATATGGGCAGAGGGTTCATGCATTTCAGAGAGTGAATCTTCAACTAAAACTACTCCCTTCAGGCATTCTCTCCTTCCTCAACCAACATAGAAAATGATCAGAGTGAAAATGCTAAGGTTATGTTAACAGTAATATGAAGTGGGAAGTCAGCTACATTCAGTTTGTAGGATCTGAAACTCACATAGTTTGGGGGCCCTTTGTAAAATATAATAAAATGTTAATAATAGCATAAAACATTACAAGAACAAAGTTAGATAAAAATATAGTTATTTTGAATAGGACAAGAAAGCATACCAAGTTACAAATTTTTTTGATTCAGATCACAACAACCAGAAAAATAACAGGTCATGATTTTGTCTGGCATGTTTCAATAATGTTTTTCTTCATATTTGGCAGAGTATTTTGTATTGCCTCTTTGTATGATACCAGTTTTCTAAGACAGTTTTCTATGGAGATAAAAGATAATCCAGGATTCTAGCAGTGCTATTATTATTATTTTTTAATTCTTTACCTTATAAAGAAGTTTCAGCTTCACAACCTGTTTTCACTATAATAAATCTACAACTTCCTCTGTGGTTTTTTGCTCATGTCATACATCTTAGTGGGCATCAGGGGCCAAGGCCTTGAGGAACTCTAGCCCTTTGATCCCAGGCTGGCCCTGTATGGCAGCTGTATAGCTGGGCCAGCTCCACTGCCCCACCCCAGCCACACCCACCTTCCCACTTGGTCCTAGAAGTGGGATATAGGGACTTCTGAGAAGGCAACAGACTAGCCAATCCTACTAATTCTTTCTGGGGACAAATACAGAGTCCAGGTTGATGCAGAGGCCCACCGGGGGCAGGTGGTCCCAGGACCTGGGGCTGCAGTACCTGACGTTTGCGTTGGTAGTTCACCTGCCCCCAGAGCAGCTCCTGGCCCAGGTCTCAGATGGTGACCCTCAATGGGCTAAGGCTTCATCCTCCTTCTACAGTAATTGCTGCTGCCCAGTGTCCTTGGACAAGTCCCCAACAAAGGGAAATGCTGCAGCTCAGGCTTCATTATGGACTGTCTACCAGTATTTACGATGAAGTAGAGGAAAAAGGAGGAGAGTTAACATTTATTAATCACTGTTGTGTAAAAAAGAAAACACATAGGCAATGTCCGTACACATTTTATAAGGAGCTGGGTTCTTGACTGAGTGGAACTCAGTGGGATTCCAGCAGAAGGGTTTTTACACCACTTTCTGCCAACTCACTCTTAGATTTCCTGGCCACAGAGAATGTTTTGGGCAGATGCTTTAGCTTCTTGGGTCACTTTCAGGCATCACTCTACATTTTTAAAAAGACATTATTCATTATTTTTAGAGAGAGGGGAAAAAGTGGGGGGAGAAAGAGAAAGAGAGATGCATCAATATATGGTTGCTTTTCACCTGCCCCCAGCTGGGGACCTGGCTGGAAACTTGCCTTGCAACCTGGGTATGTGCTCTTATTGGGAATTGAACCAGCAACACTTGGGTTCACAGGCTGGTGCTCAATCTACTGAGCCACACCAGTCAGGTCTCAACCAATATTCCTATTTCTAAGAAACTTATATGTAATTCTGAAGTCCCCAAAGCTCTAAAAGTCAAAACTTTTTTTGAAGTGTGTCATAAAGTCATTTTGGTGAACAAGACCTGACATAAACCAACGTGAGAGTATTTATTTTCATTACACACTGCCACTTTGTGTGGATAACAATGTATTTGTTGCAGATATAGTACCTTCCTTGATCATGGGGTGCCATCCTACACCCACTGAAAACAGGATATACCTTTTCTAAAAATCATAAATGAATTCTGAAGCCTGTGTGGCTCCAAGGGTCATGAAGAAGAGACCTGTGCTTGAATTGTCAGTGTGCTTCAATATCAAAACATCAATGTCTCATTCAATTCAAAGTTCTCTTCCTGGGCAGCACAGGACTCACTCATGAATGCTGCAGAGCAGTGATGAGAATGAGGTGAGGCAAGTTGGTCCTGTTATTTCATAATTCTTCTCATCCCTGCCTGTTTTTCCTCTCATCCCTGTCTACTCACTCCACAGTCTTTGCCTCCTTCAGGGTAGGGAGTGAGGAGGAAGAAGGATAATAATGTCCCTGATGCTATTGTAGGCTCTTTCCTCTGTGGTTCAACAGCAACAGTGGATGTCTTCCAATGCACCCCCTGCAGCAGGCAATGAGGATGTGGAGAAAATCCTACCTAGCTAGTTCAATAGCTCTGCTTTGGAAGACGGAGCCATTGCTCTCATCTTGGTTTTTGTCTTTGAAGCTTCAACAAAGACAAAAACATGCCCCATTTAAAACTCTGTTAGACACCCATTATCTCATTTTTAATGTTCACAGTTAACCTGTGAAGCAGGTATAGCTAGTCTTACAGATGAAAAGACCAAAGTAACTGAAGCATTTACTCATACTGGTGAGTAAGGTGATTTCAAATGAAAGAAAATTAAAATGCCAAGAATAGGGAGCACAGGAGAAAAGGTAGATGTTAAAAAAGTCTTTATGTTAAGGAACCTAAAAAAGGTGAGTTTGAAGGAATCTGAGCCATTTCAACTTATGAGTAGCCATGAGTAATATAGTTTCTTTGAAAGGCAGGGGAATATTTGTCTCTAAAGAGTATACTCATGGGATCAGAAAGAACATGTGGTTTCTAAAGAACAGTATATAAAGAGGAAAAGGGACATGCTGAACAGAAACGACACCACTGTGTTTTCGGGAACTTTCTGTTCCCACTCACCACTCATCAAAACCCAGAAAAATCTTTAAAAGTCAAAGTGGGCTTGAGATCCACCGGAATGAGTTTAGAAGCTCCATTGTGCTCAGAGTGGATCTAAATTTGGAAATAAACTCAATCCCACAGACTCATTATACAGTTGGCATGATGAGGAGAGGAACTGAAAACTTTCCTTGTCTTAATTTCTCACTTCTTTTGAGAAGGAGAGAAGGCTGACATTTCAAAGACATAGCTTAGCTGAGTTTAGAAACTAGGCAGTGGGTGGTTTTCAGAAGGCACCTGTAAACACCATGTAGATTAGCTGTGGGAAACGCGTGAGAGTCCCAAGATGGCATGAAGAGAAACAAAGAAGAGTATTTTCTTCCCACCAAGAGGCAAAAAATGTAGGACTCTAGGGCGGCAGGGAATGTTTCATTCACTCAACCATTCATTCAAGAAATAGTTATCAAGGATTTTTTGGTTTTGTTTTGTTTTCTGTTTGTTTGGTTGGTTGGTTTTAAGCTGGGGCTGGGTACTGGGATACAGAAAAAAATTAAAAAAGTAGGTATATAATTACAAACTGAGATAAGTACTCTACAGGATAGTATGACTTTTTATAAAAAGGTGTAATAATGGGAACTGATCCAGAAATTTGCCTGAGGAACTGGTTCTTGATGTGAACTCATGTGAATAATAATGATGGCTAATGTTACTTGAGCCAGCCATGTTCTAATTGCTCTTTATATCTAAATTCATGCAAACCTCACAACACAGTGAGGTAAACACATGTTCTTGCCTCCTGCTGATTGCCTTGGAGAAGTCAGTGTAGTGGAAGGTAAGCTATGAAGCAGGACTTTCTTAGTTTGAATCCTCACTGACCTGGTGACTTGCTGTATGACCTTAGGCAAGTTACTTATCCTGTCTATACCCCTGTTTTCTCATCTATTATTATGCTAGGATCATGATAGGACCTATAGGTGCTGTAGGAACTTAGAGCAGACTGCTGGGGCTAGTGGAAGAGTAATGTGAAATACAGCTGGAGAGGCAGGCAGGGTGATGATCTTGCATTTAGCAATAATTGACTGCCTACTATGTGATGGGTAGTACTCTGGGAGTTTAACATGTTATCTCAGTTGAATCAGCTTCTCTTCAAGAAAACGCTCATTAACCAAATTAGTAGATGAGTAAAGAGCAATTATGCTCTTTTAAGGCTGATGGGATACATTGCCTAAGGCTAGGATTCTTCTTCAGAAAGGAGCTGTGCCACCTGAATAGCTTTCTGATGATTGTTAATTAGCCTCTTTTCCCAGCCAGTTCCAATGGCCAAGCCTCCTGAGTCAGAGGAGCAGTAACACGTGCAGTGAGTTGGAAGACATGAGCTTTGCACCCAAAACACTGAGGCTCAGATGCCTTTCTTTCCATGTTTCAGGATGTGTAAGCTTAGGCACACACGTCTTCCATGAGCCTCATTTTCACATCTGAAAAGTACATGCATTGGAGCTGTCTTTCCAAGTTGCTGTAAAGAAAGACCAGGTGAGAGAATGTACATGAGAACCATTTTTGCAATCTCTAAAGCACCACAGAACATTGCTGACCAATTGGTTACTCATTAAGAGTTGGCTTCTTCCTGCTTACCTGTGCCAGTAATTGTACTGGGACCAAGCCGAATGCCTCATTCAGGTCAAGGGTTCAGGAGCAAGGGGAGCACAATTGTCTTTGACAGCCTTCTCAACTCATTTCAAAAGCTCTCTTCCTCCTTGGGCTGGGTCCCCTGCCTTCCACCTCTACCATCCTGGCCCTCATCGCCAAGGCTCTGTCAGCTGTCGGAGTGTGTCCTTCCTTACACAGGTGCAGTTAGGTAAGGCTTTACTCCTATTCAGTACTATGAGTGCCATGTGGATGGCTGCCTAGAAGAAATAAATCTCTACTAGCACCAATATTGGTTTTGAAATTCTTACTCCAGGTCTCTCTTAGTCTCTGTTTCTCTTCCTTCTTCCCTTCACTTCCCCTCCTTTTCCCTCTCCTTCTTTCTCCCTCTCTCTCACACTCATGCAGAAACACACAACACAAAGAGATACTCAGACATACACATTCAACAGTCACACAATTGCCAATGACTTCCACACATGGCTTCCAACTATAAGCCCCTACAGGCAGGAACCCCACATCTTTATTGGCTGATTTTCCAGTGCTCAGCTCAGAGCCTGGCTGATAGTTGGTGCTTAATTAATGTTTGCTGAGGAAATGAATAAAAGGATTGATGGATGGATGGATGAATGAATGAATGAATGAATGAAATGATCAGTATGGCCATGAATGTTTCCAGTGTTGCCCATGGTTGCAGACAATTTCTACACAAGCTACTGTAGCTAGTATTTTCCAGTATCTCTCTCCACCCACCAAGAATCCTATCACACTGTCTCTGAGTTGGAAGTACCAAACACCCTGAATTTCCTCTGAAATCCATTTCTGACTCCTCTGTGCATCTTCAGTCTTCATCTTGTGATGGCCTGAGCTATTTCTCACTGTTCTCACATAAGGGCATATCCTTCCAGTGTTCTGTTCATCTCATCCTAAAGGGAGCTTATCCACTTGTCTTTCAGCCAGGTTTTAGTGTTCTGCTTGTCCTTGTCCTCCCTGCTCACACAAGCTGCCCAGAGGGAAGTTGAAGTCACTCAGGGCAAGCAGTTTGGTTCCATTCCAGAGCCTTTTGTTAGTAAGCTTTTTTGATCAGGCTCATTTAGTTCATACCAAATGTGAAGTCCACAGCAGACCCTTTGTTTTGTAGTTATAATTCAAGTCTTGGAGAATTCAGACATCTGGAAAGACATCCACAGCTTCTCCTGACTTCCTAGGGAGGCTGCAGGATAGAAAAAGCACAAACTTTGGAAACAAACAAAAAAAAAGATCTGGATTTAATCTCAGCCTTGTCACTTTGGGGGCAAGAAAATTTTCTTTACTGGGCCTTAGTTTGTTCACTCATAAAAGGAATATAATAGTTCTTTTATTTGTCTTTATTTTTTTAATTTTAAAATATATTTTATTTATTTTGCTATTACAGTTGTCCCAATTTTCCCCCCTTTGCCCCCTCCACCCAGTACCCCATTTCCTCCAGCAATGCCCCCCTTAGTTCATGTCCATGAGTCATGTATATAAGTTCTTTGGCTTCTCCATTTCCTTTACTCTTATTAACATCCCTCTATCTATTCTGTAACCACCAATGTGTACATTTTTCCCCCTTTACATCCAGACAATTCACCATTTAATTACTGCCTTCTGTCAGCTTTTCAAATCATATTAATGCAAAGTTTGCTTTTCATTATTTCAAATGCTTATGTTAATTCATTTGTTTAAAGAATTACTCTTTTAAGTAATATGAATTGCAATATTACCAAACACATGCAAAATCATATTTATAAACATACATATTTTTACACATATTTAAAGTACATACTGGATTTTAAAGAGTTAATACAAAAACTTAAAATATGCCAATAGCTTACATAATTATTACATGTTAAATGATAGTGTTTTAGATATATTGTAACACAATTATTTAGCAGATTTTTTTCTTTTTTAATACTTATTTTACTCTGGAATGCTATTTTTGTGAAATATATCACAAAAATGGTGTATGGCAGAACTCACTTTTTTGAAAGTTGTCCTAGAGACAGTGCCAAACCCAATGTAAAAAATGAATTTGGTTTTTGAGTCAGATCCTGCTCCCACCAAGAATACAACTCAACTTTAAGCTATTGGAATTACAACTTATTCTTTTTGGAACTTTCCATCTTAAATAGTAGATTGATTGATTGATTGATTGGTTTTGGCTGTGGATAGGTCTTCTTTCAATACCCTCTGTTTTTCCTCTACACGTGTTTTACAGGTTGAAGCCTTCAGAAATAATGGCACTCGCAGTGCTCAGCCGGTCCCCAGAGTAGAAATTATTATATCTACCAAGTTGAGGTAAAAAATAAAAATCCCTAGGATTTAAATAATTTTGTAGAATAGTATTCTAGCTATTTTTTGAACTTGTGGTTGACTTCCTATGTGGTCCTAAACTAACCCCTAAACAATTTAAGTCCGTTGAAATAGAGATTAGGTATGTTCACATGTCAATAATGAAATTTACTATAGCATTCATTCCTTTTTCCAACTATCCCCAGTTTGGGGGATTTCATAACTGGAAATGTATATTTCAACAATCTATTTGAAAGGAACGTCATCTAATTTACATGCTAATATGAGAATATATATTTTCTATGTACACGAATCATATAGTTTAGCAGTTTGCAACTTCCATCCAAATTGGTCTTCATTCCCAGCATCTTTTCTAACCTAAAGATTGACTGATTTCACAACACACCCATGACCAGTTGGTTGCTATTTAAAACATAAATTGCTAACAAAATCTATATATTACACACCCACATATAAGCACATATTTTCTAACAGTGAATGAGATAGTATGTCTTCTATGTAATATACATCCACATTTTCTTACTGTTCTCTTCTTCCTTAACTGCATTAGATTTTTCTGAGTTATTGCAAGTAACCCGATTTTCCCATATTGTGAAATGATTCCAATCTAAGAAAACTTAACCTGCAGTAATGCAGATATAAGTAACATACAAAATCATACCTTGTTTAGTAAAATCTATTTATAACAAGATCATTTTAAAGCGTTCATAAGTTAAAGTTGGTTCATATCCATTCAGCTACCCTATCTTTTGATTGGTGCATTTAATACATTTACCTTTAACGTTATTATTGATAGGTACTTATTCATTATCTATTTTTCCCTTTGTATCCGTGTTCCTGTCTATCTGTCTGTTTCTTCACCTTCTTAAAGCAGACCCTTTAGCATTTCTTGCAATGCTGGTTTGGTGGAGATGTATTCTTTTAGACTTTTGTTGTCTGGGAAACTTCTTATTTCACCTTCCACTTGGAACAAGATCCTTGCTGGGTAGAGTAAAACAAAGGTTGCAGGCCTTTGTTTTTTCATTGCTTGAAATATTTTTTGCCATTCCCTTCTGGCTTGTGTTTCTGTTGAGAAATCAGCTGATAGCCTTATGGGAGCCCCCTTGTATATTATTAGCTGTTTCTCTCTTGCTGCTTTTAGGATTCTCTCTTTGAAATTTGCCATTTTCATCATGATGTGTTTTGGAGTGGGTCTGTTTGGGTTCATCTTCCTTGGGAGCCTCTGTGGTCCCTGAGCTTGCATGACATTTTCTCTCGTCAAGTTAGGGAAGTTTTCTGTCATTACTTTTTCAAAGAGGTTTTCTATCCCTTGCTCCTTTTCTTCTCCTTCTGGTATCCCTATGATACAAATGCTATTACATTTCATGTGTTCCTGTGTCTCTCTTAAAACCTCTTCATTCTTTTTCAGTCTTTTTTCATTTTGTTGCACTGACTGGGAATTTTTTTCTACATTGACCTCCAGCTCACTGATCCAATCCTCTGCTTTCTCTAGCCTGCTTTTGATTCCTTCTACTGTGTTCTTCAATTCAGAAATTGTATTCTTCATTTCCTCCTGGTTCTTAGTGATGGTTTCTAGGTCCTTTTTAATGCTGATGTAGTTCTCAGTAAGTTCGTTGTAGCTTTCCTGGAGTTCTTTGTAGTCCCCCTGGAGTTGTTTGTAGTTTTCTTTGAACTTGCTGAGCTCATTGAGCTTCTCTATCATCGTTATTTTGAATTCCATGTCTGAGAGTGTGCTTGCCTCTGTTTCATTTCGCACTCTTCCTGGGGATTCTTCCTTTCCATTTGCTGAGGGTTTATTTCTTTGTCTCCCCATTTTAGGTGGCTCTTGTTTGTTTCTGTTTCTTGAATTGGTCTGCTTTGACTTATTATCTTAGTGGTATGACCTTCTGTGCTGTAGAGGTACACTTTTTTTACTTCCTGGATCTGTGCTTGGTGATGTCAGCTCGTGTCCCAGTCTGAGCCTAGTCAGCCAGTTGGAGACTACCAGAGATTCACAGTCTTTGTCTCCTTTAGTTGTTAACTAAATCAGTCTGTGATCTGTGGACATTTTTAGGCACCTCCGGGCAGGGCAGATGAATTCAGTTGTTAATCCAATCAACCTGCAATCTGAGGTCAGGTTTAGGCACTGCTGGGTGAGGTGGATTAATTCCTATGGGTGGGGCTGTGGCTTCCCCTTAGGCTCTGCTCTTTGGATAAGAGTGGTCTGCTGGGTGTATGGGGGATGGGTCAGCCCTGGACTCATAGGCTGCTCCCCCAACTCTCCTTCTAAAGCCACCAACCCAAACCCTCCTTAAGTGTCTCTATTCCACTGTGCCCTTTCCCTGCTGGAGCCCAGGGTAGGTGGGTGCCACTGTATTTTCATGTGTGGTCCCTTTAAGAAGTCAGTCTCTCTGTCAACCCGGCTAAACCTGGCAGCTTTCTGCTTTTCACAGCTGGGTGCTGTTTTAATTTCAGCTCTGTTGCCTTAGGCTGGGAAGCCCATTTGGGGGTTTAGATCCCACCTTTCTCTGGTGGAGCCCCCAGCTGCTGAGATGTTTCTCTCTCCCTTCAGCTGTTGTCTGTGGGAGCCCTACCAGCACCCTCATGTCTCCGCACGTCTTACAGGTCATGTTGTGATGAAGCTGCTCTTTCTGTCCCTGGTAATAAGACTTCTCTCCAGTTGATGTTCTGTTGGTTATTCTGGATGATTTCTCCCCAATTAAGTTGTAATTCCAGTTTGGTATTGGGAGGAGATTGGTGTAGCTCCACTTACTCCTCCACCATCTTAGTTCTCCTGTTGTCTAGGAATCTTTTAGTTATAAGTGACATAAACAGGTGGATTCTGGGGGCGGGGGTGGGGGGTAATGTGGGAAATCCACAGCAGTCTGCTCAGTTTCAGGCAAAGTTGGAACCAGGAGCTCAAATAATTTTCCCAAGTTCTGGTTCATTTTCTCTCTCTCTCTCTCTCTCTCTCCTCTCCTCTCCTCTCCTCTCCTCTTCTCTCTCTCTCTCTCTCTCTCTCTCTCTCTCTCTCTCTCTCTCTCTCTCTCTCTCTCTCTCTCTCTGTTAGTTCTACTCTCTCCATATGTTATCTTGAGGATGCCTGTCAATAGGTGGCAGGAAAAATGTCCCTCATTCAACCAATAAGAGAGAGGGAGAGAGATTGATTGATTGATTCTCACTTCTCCAGCAGACATAGCTTACAGAAGAAATCAGTTTAGTCCAGCTTGGACCAAATAACCACCTCTGTGTCCAAGGGCTTAAGGCTTGGTGATTGACAGCTCACCCAAGGCCTAAAGGCACATGTGAGAGATGGTGACTCTATGGGAGAAATCATAGAAGGTGAATTCAAGTTTATTACAGAATTCCCTCAATGAGGTTCTTATGAGATATATAGAAAGAATTCATTTCATATGTTGTGAGATAGCATTTGAAAAGTTTCTAAAACCATGTCAGACATAGAGTGGAGTTCAATAGACTTTAGTTTTTCTTCTCCCATGTACCATGTTCTTTTTAAGATGAGAGATTCTCAGTTTTAGAGCCCCAAATCTGTGCCATGAATGAGTGATTCTCTAGGATACAATCTCCTAGAGAATCCATTTAGATTCTCTAGCATCTAAATGATGAATGCCATTTAGAGCCACCAGGACTGCATTAGCCAAAATAACTTGAACCTTATGAGACTGCTTTGTAAGAACAATTATTTATGCATGCATGCCCATTGGCACCTGTCCCAGGGTTAGCTCAAGGGGGTTCCCCAAAATTCAATTGGGTGACACTGACAGAATATAGAATAAAATAATCCCAAACAAAGTAACATTTGGCAAGGTTGGTTTCTACTAACAAAGTGAAAAACAGAAATCTAGATATGCACCATGTAACTTAAGGCTCATTTCCCAAAGTATTTTTCTATAAAATTTGGCATTCATTCAAGTAATGCAGATTGGGTAAGATCAACCCATATGCAGATTCTCATATATCTGTGGGTACCTTGTGACTTAGAGATTTATTATGTGGTACATCTGAGTGTGTACAATGTTGTGCAGCTTGGTTTTGGAAAAATTATAGTCAACCTCAGTTTGCAGAAAAGTAAATATACTGGGCTCATTGTAGGTGTGTCACAAGGTAAGCAGGTAATGTAGACCATTTTGTGTTCATAGAGGAAGAAAACAAGGTAAAATACAATGGTTGATATTTTTTTCCCCTAAGATGTATAATAAACCACCTGCTGACAAGTATTGGCTGAAGTGAGAAGACAATTCTTGTGGAAGTCTTAAGTGTTTCTAATTAGACTACCTGCCCCAGGGAATCACAGGAGTTGTGTTGGTACCTCAGTTATTAGGAAACATGGAAATGGCTTGGATAGTCTGTGAAATGCAAGGTGCCAAGGTTTTTCAATGTTACTACAAAAAGAAATTGGGATGGTGAAAAGGAAAGAGATGGGGAACTCACAGATTCTGAAGATGAAGTTCATATGGGTTTATGTCTGATGACATCAACAACAATGTCCAATTAAATAATAGTAGCAATGAAGAGTGCTCACTAAGTGCTTAGTGCCTGCCACACACTGAACTAAGCACTTTAGGTGCATTGTCTTTAAAAATTTGCAACCTGCCCTGGCTGGGGTGGCTCAGTGGATTGAGCGCTAGCCTGCAAACCCAGGTGTCACTGGTTTGATTCCCATTCAGGGCACATAACCAGATTGCAAGCCAGTCTCCAGTCAGATCCCCAGCTGGAGGCAGGTGAAAGACAGCCATACATTGTTGTTTCTCTCCCTTTCTTCCTCTCTTCCTTCCCCTCCCTCTAAAAATAATGAATAAAATCTTAAAAAAAAAAAAAAAAAAGTGTTTTTTAAAATAAATAAATAATAAATATCTCCAACCTTACTACAAAATTTATTATTCCCATTAAATAGATGAAGAGATTAAGGCTTACAAAGTTTAAATAACTTTTCTAATGTTACACAATATAGGATGTGGAACATGAATTCTGTTTGGTACTAGGTTCCTAGTCACTATAAATAATTTCTGGATTAAAGCAGGTAAGGTTTAAGATAATTTGTGGAAAAAAAAATATAGGGAAATATACCAATCAGAATTTTTCAAGCTCTTAGTTTACCTTTAAACATAGTTCCAGTCTAAGAATAGGCTTTTCTTATAAATTAGCTTCTATTGCCTCCCGATCTGTGTTTTTAATAAAGATAATTAGGGTCACTTTAGTTCAAAAACAGACCTTCTTATTTATAATTATAGTGCACCTGAAAACCTGGAAGAAGGTACAGATTCAGCCTAGCTCCCAGCCAATGTTTGGGGTGGTTTGCCTTACCCTTAAAAAAAAGAGTGATCTTGCCCTGGCTGGTGGCTCAGTGGATAGGCGCCAGCCTGTGAATCCAAAGGTCACTGGTTTGATTCCCAGTCAGGGTACATAACTAGGTTGCAAGCTAGGTCTTCAGCCAGGTCCGTAGCTGGAGGCAGGTGAAAGGCAACCAACCATACATTGATATTTCTCTCCCTTTCTTCCTCCCTCCCTGCCCTTCTCTCTAAAAATAATGAACAAAATCTTTAGAAACAAACAAAAAAACAAGTGATCTTTAGTGAAGAATTCAGGAAATTAGACATTGAATCTGTTAAAATAATCCAGCAATTAAAATTGGTCTCTAGCTCTTTGTCTCTTGGTCACAAAGTTTACTTCTCTTCTCTCAAACCATTGCTGCTGTGATGTTGCCAAAAAATTGAGTGGTCTGCTGATCCTGGAATCCCTATAGATGCCTTTGGGATGGACGACACTAGTTTGGCTTTTCCTTCACCTTGGCCTCAGTATGCCTCCTCTGGAATCTCTCAGCAGGCACACCAGCATGGCATCATTTGCCCTGTGATTTGTCTCCCACGAGCTGTGGATGTAGTTGACATGCAATACTAACCTTCCTAGGACCACAGCTCTCTCCCCAGCATTTTATTTCATAGGAAGATGGAAGGTGAATGTCAACAGGAGCTGTAAATAGAAGACCAGATAGCAGATAATTTTGCCTGTCACAAACACAACGGTAGAAGGTACTACATTAGTGCAATCCGAAGATTTGTAACTCTTGCCCCCATTGGAGATTTAAGAAGAATTTATTTGGAACCAGTAGAGTAAATGGCATTTCAAAAAGTTAAGAGCCATAAGCAAGGCTTCAAGAGAGAAAATAAAGCATTACAGTGCATACTCTGTTGGGATGACTTTAATAAATGTTCTAGAGAGTTATTGAGGGTACTTAAGAGAGAAAGGCCCAGAGGGATCACTTCCTGGGTGGGTTAGAGACTGGGCAACTGGAAGTGATTAGTAGGAAGGGCCTCTGAGGTACAAACACCCCAAAGAAGCGAGGAAAGAACCTGTCCATCTAAAATAAGGAGGAGAAGACCTGGGTAGTCTTTAGGCCCACAAAACTTTTGCTAAGGTAAAATCATTGGGTAGTAAAGAAGTAGATGTTTCGAGCATATCTTGCAGAAATGAAACCAGAAGCAGACATATTGATAATCATAGCAGAAGGACTCAGGATCATGGAGCTATACTTTAGGAATCCCAATTTTTGCAGTTTTGTAGAATTCCATGTAAGTAACTTTCTTGTTGTGTAAGAAGCCTGATCCCCTGACCCATGAAGAAAGAGCCAGTCCAGACTTAGAAGACGCTCTGCACACAGCAGCAGTTGAATGACCCTTTCATGGTCACACAAGTTGGTGGGAAATTAAAATGTAATGTTGGTCTTTGGCATGTAGCATGACAAAAGAGCCAAAAATGAGAATAAGAAATCTGACAATAAACCCTGAGATTTATTCAAAGTGCTAATAAGCACTTTGAAGATGTTGAGTCAAATATGAAAATGCTATTTATTATCTTAAATACAAATTCCTTTCATGAGGGGAGGGATTGTTGTTCTTGTTTTTATTTCTTTGCTGAACTTAAACATGGAAAAATATCATTTGCCCAACAAGCAGAGGACTGCAAATGTCAATTCCACTCCAACATCCCACCAGGAATCCTTAAAATAAAAGACAAGCCAGAAAAATTCCTCCTCCAAGAAAACCTCTCATGTATCAGCCAAACCCATGTAGAGTCTTAAAGAAGAGGTACATTTCCACAGGTATGCCCAGTGATGGTGCCTTTAATTGATGTGAAATCTGATCTAACTTAAAAGAACTGATCTACTTCAAAGGAAAAGCTTGTCCTCTCTGATTCTGCCACTTAATGAGAAATAAATAATAATCCTTTTGCCTCAGAAGATCTTCCCCATATTGTGAAACAACCTTTACCTACAAGGGGGAGAGACAGGAGGGAAAGAGAAGGAAAATAGCCTCACATGGAGATTAAAGAAAGTCTTTCATAGTTTTCAATTTGTGCCAAATTAAAGAGCACAGGGCTTTATTTAACACACTAAAGCACATCCTGGTCCTGCAAGCGGCCCATTCAGTCATATTTTCACTCAGAATTCAATAGTCATCCCAGAAATCTTGACAGACACTTGGAGTTGAGAAGGAATACAAACTGTTCTGTTCTTAGCATGAACAGATAAGGAGTTACAACATCCTTGCCTCCAGGGTGTTTATTTCATAATCTAATGTAGCTTTGAAATAAATGATTTAAGCATTAAAGTAATGCTGTTATGGGAAAAGTTAACAAAGGAGTACATTCAAGGATTTTCCCTTTTTAAAAGATTTAATGATAGTTACATAAAAAAAGATGATTTCTTTCTTTGTAAAATTTGGTGAAATCACATTTCCAAAACAAACAAAGAAATCCTTCTTCAATTACCAGTGCTTATTCCCAGTAATCTGAAAACTAAAAATTTATAACACTATCCATCATATACTGTGGTGTGACAATTTATATTGAAATAATGATGATATCTCCTGAAACATGATAGCAAACTATAAGCCTGAAGAAAAGGAACCAGACCAACTCTCTTAGAGACTTAACAAATGAGATCCTGAATAGCTGTTGACCCCATCTTTGTGAACACACCTATGGTGTAACAAAGGGGAGAGCACTGACTTAGTGTAAGAAGGACTAACTGTTCAAACCGGACATCTGCCCCTCAAACAGTGAGAATAGTCACTGCTCCCATCCCACTGATATCATAGACTATAACCTCACTGAAATGTTAACAAAACCTTGTGAGGCATATTCATCATCCCTTGTCAAACATTAGAAATATGAGGTTCAAATAGATTAAATAGTTTATGCAGCTGGTAGAGTCACAATTTAGGTTCAGAACTAAACTGAATCTGAAACTGGGTTCTGAGCACAACTACAGTGGACAAATCCATTTTCACGCCAGGCCCTCAGTCCCTTTATCTATAAAATGGACCTGCCAAAGCCTCTCTCCAATAGTGTTGATAGGAGTAAATTCAATGCAATAAAGAACTTGAAAAAACCTTATCAACTATGAAGTATCTTTGCAATGTCTGAGATTCTGAGACACTCTTCAGTAGGATGAACAATTCATAGAACATGGATTCAGAAACAAAATCTTCATTAATTTGTCTGTGCATCATAATTTTGACGTTTTGGGGTCTCTGAAGAGAATGGATGCAGATTTTGTAGGGCAAACAGGAAGTTACATCTCATTACTCATTGAATTAAAAAAAAAATAGGCCTTTGAGTTAATAATAAAACTCTGATTAGCATCAGGAGGACAGGAAAAACTGAAGATAGGAACAACTTTTGCAAGACAATGAGAAACTTCTAGGGTATTCCACCAGGATTTTGAAATACAGAAAGCTGTATCTTCAGAATACCATCATGTGATTGATAGCCATAGGTTCCTGAGAGGCCTCCTGCCATCACCAGCACTTCCTCATGCTAGGCCCCTGGCTGCCTTCAGCCTTGCCTTTCTGTTCCTCCTCTTGCCCACATTCTCTGCCCCAGAATGCTTATCACCCCAAATATCATGCTCTTCCACACTCCCTGACTCTACATTTTTATCCCTCTTCCTGGTTTTGATGCACACTTTTTCCCAGGTTAAGAACCTCTCCCTCCAGCTCATCCACATCACCTGAGCTGGCCCCTAGGCCTCCACCAGACAGTTTGGGAGATGGGCTGGGACAGTTAACAACAGTTTTCTAGCTCAAGGATATTTTTCTCCTTGAACATATTTGATTTCTTTTAGTCACAGGATGGATGATATGTGTTCATTAAAAATACTTTCGCAATTACAGAAAACTAAAAATATAGAAAAAGAATCTTCCCACGATTCTTCCATTTGAATACTGCTCATGGTTGGCTGTCAGTCATTCTGGTCATGTTTCTTGGCGTAGGTTCCCCCACCCTTTGATGTGTGTTAGAGGATAAATGGAACAATGTGAAATTTTAAGCGTCTGCACTCTCATCTGCTCCTTCCTCCTTTCGACCACAATATAAGGAAAGTCTACCTTTTGGGAGTTGGCCTCTTACTTTTCTGTCCCACCTCACCCCCCTCTACCCTGACATCTAAGGAGATTAAGAATTTCCTCCCCACTTTTTTTCCTTTTCTTTTTTGCAGTGGATGCAAATTTTACTGTTTATAAGATTTTTTAAATACATGTATCCTGGATATTAACTTACAATTTTACAACTTATACCCCTGTATTTTGACAGTGCTCTTTATAGAATATCAAATTTTACAGAGATAACCCTTCACTCACATAGATCTTCAAAATCATGCTTAAAATACATTAAACTACAAAAGTGTACTTTCAATATTCAAATGTTACTGCTATCAAGAATTGCATTTGAAGGTGCAATTTTACTTTGTATTGAATTTAATAGGGTGACATTGGTTTATAAAGTTATGTAGGTTTCAGGTGTACAATCCTGTAATATATCATCTGACTATTATATTGTGTGTTCACCACCACAAGTTGAGTCTCCTTCCATCACCAATTATCCCCTCGATACCCTCTTCAACCTCTCCTCCACTTCTTTTCTCTCTGGTAATTACCATACTTTTATCTGTGTTTATGAGTTTTTTTCTTTTCCTTAAACCCTTTACCTTTTCCAACCCCCCTAACCCTACTTCCCTCTGACAGCTGTCAATCTGTCCTCTGGATCTATGATTCTATTTCTATTGTGTTTGTTAGTTTAGTTTGTTCATTAGATTCTACATATGAGTGAAATCATATGGTATTTGTGTTTCTCTGACTGGCTTATTTCACTTAGCATAATGCTCTCTAGTTCTATATATGCTGTTGCAAAGGATAAGATTTCCTTCTTTTTTGTGACCATGTAGTTGGTATTCCATTGTGTAAATGTACCACAGCTTTTTTATCTACTCATCTACTGACAGGAGCTTGAGCTGCTTCCATAGCTTGGCTATTGTTAATAGTGCTGCAATGAACATAGGAGTGCATATATTCTCTCAAATCAGTGTTTTTGGTTTCTTCAGATTTATTTCCAGAAGTGGAATTTCATTTTTAATTTTTTGAGATAAATCCATACTCTTTCCTACAATGGCTGCACTGGTCTGCTTTTCCACCAACCATGCATGAGGGTTCCCTTTTCTCCAAACCCTTGTCATCACTTGTTGTTTGTTGATTATTGATGATGGCCATTTTGGCCTATGTATGGTGGTATCTAATTGTGATTATAATGTGCATTTCTCTGATGATTTGTCACATCAAACATCTTTTCAATTGAATGTCTATTGGCTACCTGTCCTGTTTGGAGAAGGGTCTATTAAGTTTCTTTGCCTATTTTAAAAATTGGATTGGGATTGTTTGTTTTGTAAATTCTTTAGAAATTTTGAATATTAACCCTTTATCAGATGTATCATTGGTGAGTATATGCTCCCATTCGATGGGTTTTTTTCATTTTGTTGATGGTTTCCTTTGCTGTGCAATACCTTTTTAGTTTGATGTAGTCTCATTTGTTTATTTATTTATTTATTTTTTCTTGCCCAAGATAATAGGGGAAAACCTCTCCAAAAGAAATTTATTTATAAAGAAATTGTGTTTATATTCTTACATGTTTAAACTTCAGTCAGCTTCAAGTACTCTCCATTTGATGTTATGCACCTATTTGGAGGCTTTTTCCACTGCTCAGAACAGTTTTTGAACTCATCAATTTTGATGACTTTTAGTGCTTGTGCTGTTTTGTGTTTCACCTCTTCCACACTGACAAAATGTTTCCCTTTGAGGACTTTTTTCTTCCAAGGAAACAAAAAAAATTGCTTGGGCAGAATTAGTTGAATAGAGGTTGGTGCACCTGGTTCATGCTACTTCTAGCTAAAAACTACTGGACACTCAGTGCACTGTGGGAAGTTATGCGCATAAATCATCCATCATGAAATGGGCAGAGGTGTTGAGAGAGTCCTTTTAAAAATTCACTGAAGTCAAACACAGTTTCTCACAACAATGCTAGCTGGTACACTGATACAGATGGGTTCCTAGAATACTCACCTAGAGGCCTGTACTAAAAAGGGTCCTCTCTCCAGAAGGGGTGCCCCCTTATATATCAAAAAAAGAAACATTACTACAAGATGCCTGATATTTTACTGCCTATGTTTTCTTCTAGGATTTTTATGATTTCAAGTCTGACATTTAAGTCTTTAATCCATTTTCTAAAATTCTTCCGTAAGGTGTAAGAAGTTGGCCCAATTTTTTTTGGTACATATCTGTTCAATCTTCCCAATAGCCTTTACTGAATAGGCTGTCTTTACCTCATTGTATGTTCCTGCCTTCTTTGTCAAATATTAATTGACCATAAAGGCATGGGTTTAATTCTGGGCTCTCTATTCGGTTCCATTGATCTATATGTTAGCTTTTATGCCAATATCATGATATTTTGATTACTATGGCCTTGCAGTATATATAGTCTGATATGAGATTTTGTGAACCTCTAACTTTGTTCTTCTTTCTCAGGATTGCTGTGGCTAGTCAGGTGATTTTGTGGTTCCACATACATTTCTGGAATATTTATTCCAGTTCTGTGAAATATGCCATTTTTATCTTGAGAGAAAATGTATTAAAACTATATATTGCTTTGGGTAGTATGGACATATTAGTGATATTAATTCTTATAATCTATGAACATTGGATATGCTTCCATTTGTTTATAGCTTCAATTTCTTTTTTCAGTATCTTATAATTTTTTGTGTACTGGCCTTTTACATCTTTGGATAAATTTATTCCTAGGTATTTTATCTATTTTCATGCAATTGTAAATGGGATTGTTTTCTAAATTTCCCTTTCTGATAGTTCATTATTGGTGTATAAAAATGCAACCAATTTCTGGATACTTATTTTGTATACTGCTACTTTACTGAATTCATCTATCAGTTTTAGTAGTTTTTTTTCCCCCCTGTGGAATCTTTAGAGTCTTTTATATATAATATCATGTCTCCTGCAAATAATAACAGTTTTAATTCTTCCTTTCAAATTTGAATGCATTTTATTTCTTCTTGTTGTTTGATTGCTATAGTTAGGACTTGCAGCATTATGTTATAAAAAGTAGTTAACATGGGCATTCCTGTCTGTTTCCTGATCTGTCCTTTGAGGTTTCTGAACCACCCCCAACCCCAGGCTGTTTCCACTTGGCAGACCCTCCCCACCATGAACTCCCTTACACACACACACACACACACACACACAGTGGACATAGGGATGCTCAGGTGGGGTTGGAGTGGTGGTCTGGCCCAAACAAAACCTCCCTGGGTCACCCTGTGTTACCGTTGGGTCTGGTCATGAAAATGGCCACAAGCATCTGGGATGAGTGCCCACCAAGCTTGGCCATGGCAGAACATATCACCATTGCAGACATGGGCAGACAACATAAAAACATCCTGTCGGGTGTCAAAGTCTCCAGCCAAATGTGCAGGGTAGGGGCAGTTTTAGAATGTGCCTGCCTGATTACCAGGATTCTGAGTTCTGCTGGGCCCTGTCGTCAAGAAGTGAGGTCACTGCTCTATAGTCTGAAAGACACTCTGGGTAGGGTACCCAAGAAGTGACCTCATTTCTTTTTTTTAATTGAATTTATTGGGGTGACGTTGGTTGGGAAAACCATGTAGATCTCAAGTGTGCAACTCAATGAAACATCTGCATACTGTGTTGTGTGCTCATTGCCCCAAGCAAAGGCTCCTTCTCTCCCCATTTCCCCTCTTTGTCTACCTCCAACAGGCCCCCACCCCCTTTCCCTTTGGCTATCATCACACTGTGGTCTGTGTCTCTGTGTTATGCACATAGGTTGTTTGACTAATACCTTCACCTTCTTTAATCCAGTCTACTCATCCACCTCCCCTCTGACAGCTGTCAGCCTGTTCTCTGTAGCCATGCCTCTCTGCCCATGTTGTTAATCAGTTTATTTTGTTAATTAGATACCACATATAAGTTGAGATCATATTGTATTTGTCTTTCTCTGGCTTATTTCATTTAACATAATAATCTTCAGGTCCATCCATGCTGCTGCAAAATATAAGATTTTTGTTCTTTTTTATGGCTAAGTAGTCTTCCATTCTGTACCATAGCTTTTTAATTCAGTTATCTACTAATGGGCACTTGGGATTTTTCCAGATCTTAGGCATTATAAATAATGCTGCAGTGAACATAGGGCTGCATATATTCTTTTAAATTGATGTTTTGGGATTCTTAGGATAAATTCCCAGAAGTGGGATCACTAGGACAAAAGGCAGCTCCATCTTTTAATTTTTTGAGGAAATGCCATACTATTTTCCATAGTGGGTAAACCAGTCTGCCTTCCCACCAACAATGCACTAGGTTTCCTTTTCTCCACATCCTTGCTAGTACCTGCTGCTTGTTGATTTGTTAACGATAGCCATTCTGATTGGTGTGAGGTGATATTTCATTACAGTTTTAATTTATATCTCTCTGATGATTTGCGACATTGAGCATTTTTACTATGTCTTTGGCCATCTGTACTCTTGGGCAAAGTGTCTATTAGGTCCTTTCTCCATTTTTTCATTGGATTATTTGTCTTCCTGGTGCTGAGTTCAGTAGGTTCTTTATATATTTTGGAAATTAACCCTTTATTAGATGTATCATTGGCAAATATGTTTTCCCATTCAGTATGTTCCTTTTTCATTTTGTTGGTTTCTTTTGCTGTGCAAAAATGTTTTAGTTTTATATAGTCCCTTTTTTTTCTTTGTTTTCCTTGCCCACGGTGATATATCAACAAATTACTGCTATGAGATTTTTTTTTAAAGATTTTTATTTATTATTTTCAGAGAGAGGAAAAGAGGGAGAGAAACATCAATGTATGGTTGCCTTTCACCTGCCTCCAGCTATGGGCCTGGCTGGAGACCTGGCTTATAACATGTTTATGTGCCCTGGCTGGGAATCGAACCAGCAACCTTTTAGGTTCACATGCCAGCGCCTATCTACTGAGTCACCAGCCAGGGCTGCCTGAGATTTTACTGTCTGTATTTTCTTCCATGATGTTTATGGTTTTGTGATTTACAGTTAAGTTTTTGTCCAGTGTGGTGTACTCTTATGCATGGTCTAAGAAAATGGTCTAGTTTCATTTTTGCATGTATCTGTCTAATTTTCGCAACACTATTGAACAGACTGTCTTTACTTCATTGTATGCTCTTGTTTCCTTTGTTAAATATTAATTGACCATAAAGGCATGGGGTTATTTCTGGGTTCTCTGTTCCATTCCATTCAATTTATCTGTATGTCTGTTCTTTTTCCAATATGAGGCTGTTTGATTACAGTACCTTGTATTAAGTATAGTTTGGTATCAGGCATTATGATCCCTCCAACTTTGTTTTTCTTTCTTAAGATCTTAAGGTGTGACTATTTGTGGTCTTTTTAAGTTCCATATAAATTTTTGGAGTATTTGTTCTAGATCTGTGACGATACCATTGGTATTTTAATAGGAATTGTGTTGAACCTATAGATTGCTTTGGGTAATATGGACATTTTAATTATTCCAGTCCATGAACATGGTATATGTTCCCACTTATTTGTATCTTCCTGATTTCTTTTTTCAATATCTTATATTTTTCAAGGTACAGGTTTTTTTATCTCCTTGATTAAATTTATTTTTAGGTACCTTATTTATTTTCTGTTGCAATAATAAAAGGGATTTTCTCCTTAATTTCTCCTTCTAATAGTTCATTATTGGTATATAAAAATGCTGCTGATTTCTGAATATTAATTTTGTATCCTGGTCTTTTCAGTCAGTGACCTTATTTCTTAATGTTATTTCACTCAGGTGGATCTAGGAAATAAAGTTACATTTTGGTAGGCAGTTGAATTTCATCTATGGAAAAAGGAATTTCAAGGAGAGATGCTAAAAGTTAGAGATATTGAGAGTAAAGAAAGTGGGGAAAGGAAGTTTTTAAAAGTGTCATTTGAAGGTATAATTAGTATCTCTTTCCTATCACCCTACTTAGGCTACTATACTGCACTATCAAATAATTTTCTAATCTTAGTAGCTTAGATCAACATTAATTTTAATTCACATTACATATGAATTGCGGGCCACCTTTGATTCAGCTCAATATATTCTTTATTGCTGAGCTCAGGCTAAAGGACCAGACCCAATGCTCTTATGACATGAGGAAGGAAAATAGAGATGGTAGAACCATGACTTGATGGTTTATAAAGCTTCTGCTTGTAAGTGGCCTTGGTCACTTCTCACTTTTCTGTGCTAAAGTGACATGGCCCAGCCTGACATTAGCAGTTATGAAGATGTAATACTCCCGCAGAGTGGAAAAGCCATATCTTTGCAGATAATAATCTACTACGCAATAGTAAATTGAATCCTTTAGGAAATAAATTCTTAGACGGGGATTTGCTTACAGGAAATTTACTAGGGGTGCTCTTGGAATAGTGCCTGTGAGGGAGGAAAAGAAATAGGATGGAGCAGAGGGAGAATGTGAACTGTGATGCAGTCTCCACAAAAGCTCCATGGAACCCCCAGGGGCACTCAGACTGGACTGGCCCTTCTGAATCATCCCATGTGGAGGAAAGGAGGTGGGCTGTTTGTATGGCAGTGTAGGCCAGCCGTTGGAGGACAATGTCTCTAGGCATGAGGTCATAATCTTGGGTGAGGCAGCCCCTTTGGCCAAGGGCAACATTTCTGGAAGCTGAACGAATGAGTCCATGATCTACGTGGCACACCCAATGTCTGTACACATACTCTTCAACATTCTTTGTAAAACACATAAAAGCTGTAATTTCCTTTAATAACATTGTTTGTTTGTTTGTTTCTGAATAATGCTCTACTGATGCAACAGCAGTCAGAGGCTACTATGGGACATTCATCAGTTTCTATAAAGGTGATCACAGGACATAAAGAAATTGATGTCCTCCTTTTCTTGTGCTGTTTTTAAAATCTTCATAAACATCATGTGGTTGAAGGAGACAGAAAATAAGCAAATAAAAAAGCTGAATATATTGCTTAATCCAATCTAAGAGTCCTTGCTTCTTGGAAAGTTTGCAGGAACTAATGCTTGGCTTGGAAAGTCATGGTACTGGTTTCTGGTTAGCTGTGGGAGGTGTGTGGGTGTGGATGGAAGGAAGAAAGAATTCTGCTTTCCTTTTTAATCACATGTCTGATGGGCTCCAGGAAAGAACTTAACTTCTTTGATTTTCCTTGTTTTCCAGGAAGAATCACCCAGCTGTCATCACCTTGAGAGTTTGCTAAGATGGGCATGGGGGGCGATGGGTGAGGAGACTGTGTGGGGTGTCAGGCATGAAGGTTGCTTAGTCATGAGGTTCCTTACTGCTTGTCTTTTGTAATCTAAGTTTGTTACTAGTTTATTGCCCAAAAGACCTTAAATTTTAACAGGCTATGTTTTTCCCATTAGATCTCAAAAGTGTCTTTCTCTGCCAGATATTTATTTTCTCTCAATATTTTAACTGAAAAAGGGTAACTAGAATGCAAACTGATTATTTTGAATTTTCTATCTTCTTAACAATTTTGGCTGGAACTTAGTAAAGCAAGACAAATGTTATTTTAACAATTCATTTTTTTTTTTTTTTTAAATTCCTGCTGTACATAAAGGAAACAAGGACAATAAAAAGGCAGGTTTTTGTTTGTTTGTTTTTGTTTTTTGTTTCTTAAAGCTTATCTCAATACAGGGCAAAATTTCAATATAATAATTACCCTAAATTGGAAGACATTTTTCAGACTCCTAAAACCAATTTGTTTTATTCAGATAAAAAACTTTCTTGGGACCTAAGCTTGTAAACACTGTTTAGGTAGGGGGAAGGAAAAAGAAAAGACAGAAAAAATGCATTTGGATAAACTGACATGAAAGTATAGCTGCACTTATGTTTCAGTTCATAGATAAGGCAACCAGCTTTGGAGTTTTGCTACCTGCCATACATCCCTGTGTAAATCAATTTTTAAAAGTTAAGTTATAACTTTTATGATTGCAAAAATAATAGCTGTAGAAATGTAGAAAGCATTAAATGTAAAAAGGATAAAGAAGTAAATGAAAATTGGATATTATCCCACCACCCAGCTATTCTGCAATGCAGAAAAAAAAATTGTTAATATTTTTTGGTCAACCCTGTACTTCTTTAAGTGTGAGCATGTATATGTGTGTATGTATGTATGTATACTTATATGCATACATACTGCATATCTGCTATAGTTTGAATACATGCAATCTCACCTGGGGAAATCCTGCTGTCTAACCAAATTCCCTTTCTTTGGGGCCAACAAGATAGGTGGGAGCAGGGCTAACCACATCTCTTCCCACTACATTACAACTGCTCTCCTCAGATTTGTCATCCCCATTCTTTCCTTCTTGCTTAATCCTTGAGCACATGCCTCCTTCTTACTTTGAGCTTTTGACTCAGGCCACCACTCTCCCTTTTTAGAACAGTCTTATGCCTTGCCTTCCACAACAGTGAGCCCTCTGGGCATTCTCCTGCTTCTGGGCCGCTGATAGTTGATGGCACTGACCATCCTATAATTGTTCAATGTCGCTGCTCCTGAGAGTCTTGTCCGAAGATTTCCTTCATCCTCACTCTCCATACAGGGAATTTTCTTTTCTTTTCTTTTCTTTTCTTTTTTTTCTGGGCTCTCTATTCCATTCCATTGATCTGTTTGTCTGTTCTTGTGCCAGTACCAGACTGTTTTGATTACTATGACTTTGTAATATAGTTTGATACCTGGATTGTAATTTTGCCTGCTTTGTTCTTCTTTCTCAACATAGCTATGGCTATTCAGGGTTGTTTCTGACTCCATCTAAATGTTTTAAGTATTTGTTCTAAGTCTGTGAAATATGACATTGGCATTTTAATAAGGATGGTGTTGAATCTATAGATGGGTTTGGGTAATATGGACATTTTAATGATGTTAACTCTTCCCAACCATGAATATGGTATATGCTTCTTTTTATTTGTATCTTCCTTAATTTCTTTCTCCAGTGTTCTGCAGTTTTCCCTAGTACAGGTCTTTTATCTCCTTGGTTAAATTTATCCCTAAGTACTTTATTTTTCTTCTTGCTATAGTAAATGGGATTTGATTTCTAGTTTCATTCTCTGACATTTCATTGTTGGTGTATAAAAATGCCTTCAATTTCTGAATTTCTGGATATTGACTTTGTATCTTTGTAAGCTATTTTGCCAAATTCACTTATAGGTTGAGTAGTTTTTTGATGGAGTCGATAGGGCTTTCTACGTACACTATCATGTCATCTGCAAATAATGACAGTTTTACTTCCTACTTTCCAATTTGGATGCTTTTGATTCCTTTTTTCTTATCTGATTTCTATGGCTAGAACTTTCAAAATGATGTTGAATAGAAGGGGAGAGAGTGGACACCCTTGCCTTGTTCCTGATCTTAAAGGGAAGGCTTTCAGTTTTTGCCCATTGAGTATGATGTTAGCTGCAGGTTTCTTTTATATGGCCTTTATTATGTTGAGGTATGCTCCCTCTATTCCCATCTTGCTGAGGGTTTTT
>PVIW01005964.1:0-95706 GCA_004026585.1 Noctilio leporinus
GGGGAGCAAAAAGGGGATGGATGTAATACAACAACAATAAAATTAAAAAAAAAACAAAACAAAACTAAGTGGCAGGACATGGCACAGTTGGGTCTCTCTTTATGGCTGGCAGAGAATAGCAGAGGGCCAGGAGAGTCTTCACATCATGGCCACCACATGGAGCTGTTCTCTTGCCAAGGGTTCAGGGCTAAATTGGGGTCTTCTAAACAGAAAACTAGCTTGTCTGGAGGCTGAATGGGGATCTGAGATTGTCTACACATTCTCATCTTGGGTAGTCTCAGCGAAGGCTCCCAAAGCCCTAATGCCCCCATACCTGCATACCTTTTGGGGCAAGGTTTCTTTTCTCTTTTAAAGGCTTTCTTTCTTCCTTTCTTTATAAAGAGAAAGGAAGAGAGAGAGAGACATTGATTGGTTGCCTCTTGAACATGCCCCCAGCTGAGGACTGAGCCTGGAACCCAGGCAAGTGCCCTGACCGAGAATGGAACCAGCGATCTTTCACTTTGTGAGCTTACACCTAACCAGCTGAGCCACACTGGTCAGGTCTGGGCAAGGTTTCTGAGCTGAGCATTTGCACAGAAGGCCATCCCGTCAATAAGCTCTAGAGTAAAGCCTATAACCCACTGGTCCTGGGTAAGAGCTATTAAAATGTGCAGTGTGTGTGTGTGTGTGTGTGTGTGTGCGCGTGCACGCATGTGCAATCTGCACGAGCAGACAGCGTGAAGACCACAAAGCAAAGACTTGGGAATCAGTCAGATCTAGTTCTGCTACTTCAAGTTATTACTGCCTGAGCCTTGGACTTCTCATCTGTAAAATGGGGCTCTAATGCATCCTAAGGTGGTTGTAATTAAATGAGATAGTAGAGCAAAGTACTTAGTCTGTTGTCTAATCAGGACTCAGTAGATTTATTAACATTCATGAACAGTGTGGGGGAAATGGAGGGCACAGAGCAGCCCTGTAGGTGGGCCCTACCTGTTCCATTTGTCAATCTGCATTTCTGCACACTGGTCTGATGCTGTGGTTCATCACCTGGCATTGCTGAAGAATTGGTAGAAACAGAATAATTTGCACATAAAACCCTTGTATGTTCACAGGCATAAGCTCATGTATTTAGGCACATGACCGCATGCACTGGAAATCACACTCATATCATCACAGAAGTGTTGGCAGATGTGTACTCTTGCATATTCAGACACGTGCATGTACATTTCATGCAGGTTACACACATACAGTCCTACAGACACATGCCATGTATACACATGCACACATCCCTGCACATACACACATATGGGGCCCCATGCCTTTGGCACATATGCAGCTATAGAGGGGCAGCGGGCTCACACACCCAGAGCCAGGCCAGAGAGTGTGGTAAGCTCAGAGGTTAGGACCCAAAGAAAGGAGGGAAAAGCAGACTTTTCAGCTGCTGAAGGACATCCTGAGGTAAAAATAGCCCAGCTTGGGCCTGCCAGGAGAGGTTCAGGGCAGCACAGTGGCCCTGACACCACCTGCCCCCCATCCCCTGCATCCCCTACACACCTCTCCTGCCTCTGAATCAAGGTCTTCAGAGGATTTGCCTGTGCAGCCCAGGTGCCCCATGAAGGAGCCACAGTGAAAGGGCAGGCCACTCCCTGCTTACCCTCAGGGTCAGGGTGAGGGCAAGATGGCTGGAGAGCCTGGGGTGGAGGGATCCCTGCATTCCTCTCCCTGCTATCACCCAGTTAGCTCGAGAGCTCTCCAAGGACCTCAGGGTGTGGGCGCAGACATCTGCTCAGCATCATGCCGGCCAACTTCTGTGGTCCTGCTATTATAGGGAGGGGCCAGGAAGAAGGAGAGGACAGCACTCGGCCATCACCCTGGCTTTCGTGTTAAGAAGTGTTCAAACCTCTAAGCAGGAGGTTTCCATCGGGCCCACCTAGGACAACCTGCTAGTGTAAAAAGAAATTGGTATTAACACTACCATGACTAATCAAATTGCATGTCATAAAACATTGCAAGCATTGAGTTGTGCATTTCAAACAGGTTACTTTTCTCGTATGCAAACTACACCTCAATAAAGCTGTTTTTTACCGCTCTCTCTCACTCCTACTTTTAACACTCTGGTGTCGGCACTGCAAGTTTTTAAGTGGATTAGCTCATTAAACCCTTCTCAAACCCCACTTTACATGTGAGGGAAGGTGTAGGGCCTGGTTCAAGGTTACCCAGTTTCTCAATGGTGGATTTGGCTTTAGACCCCACTTAGCTGGATTGCCAGCTGGGTCATTTCTTCTTCCATTTATCGTCAATCAGTCACTGATTCTAGAGGCCCTGTACCAAACTGGGCCAGTGATTCCTAAAGTCCAGGAGCCAGAAGAAACTTCACCAGGAATGCTTATTAAACAAGGTAGCTTTGGGACCACCCAGAGGTTCCACCTCAGTGGATGATTAGCACCTGCTCTTGGACCCTGGGCAAGCAGGGAACCCCTGGGGCCAGATCCAGGGCTGGGGATGGGAGGGAACAGCTCCTGGGCTTTGGGCAGGACGAGGCTGCGTGGCAATGCTTTTGTGCTAGGGTATTAATAGCAACATAAAACTCTGGATCAGCCATTTCTTTCCCTTGGGACAAGCCCGGACGACACAGGCCGCTCTTCTATGATGCTGACCTCTGCCGCAAATTAAACAAGAGGCAGGCGGGTCACATGGACACTTCCTTAATTTCCACTCACTGTAGGGGAGGGTGGGGGACAACAACAGAGGGCTGAACTCTCTACGCCCCAGCGGGATCAAGGTTAACTAGAGACAAGAAGGAGGACGTGGGGGAGGGGCAGGGGTCCAGAGGGGCGGAGCTGGGGTGAATGGATAAATTAGCTCATCCTTTGTTCCCCTGTCAATAGGTGCTTCCAGGGGAGCCCCAGAGGCTGTGGAACTTTGTTTGCCTAAAGCGTTCAACAACCCCCTGCAATCCTGTTTACACTCTCCATTTGCTCAGCAAACCTGACCCTGGGAAATAGCATTAGGGTGAGCTCGGGGGCATGTGCAGGTGGAGGTTGCCACACTACCTGCCTGATAGACCAGTCCCAACCGAAGGGCTGCTCTGGGCCCATACAGGCTGGGGCAGGGGCTCCCAGTGTACACAGTGCTCAGTTGGATACACATAAACACATGGAAACACCCCATCTGACCTTATCTTGCTGGACAAGTGAGAGTTAAACTTTCTAGTCCAAGTTCAATCTTTCTTTTACCTATGCACATACCTGACTTTTCAAAGGTCAGAGCTACTGAAGGGCTCTCAAGAGGACACAGGTGCTCCCTCTCCTGCTTTGCTAGGCTGCCGGGTACTCATGGCTGTGCCTTGGGAGCCTACTGGTCCCTGAGGGTGCAGGTGATGGGCCATTGTGCTGGCAAAAGCCCTTCAGTCTTATGGCCAGTGGCCTCATGGTCTGTTCTGCACCTCATTTATAGGGGGTGGGCGGTGCTCTAGGCTCTGATGCTCATTCCCCACTCTGGGCCTGGTTATGACCCACTGCCCCAATCCCACCCACCCCAGCCCCTCATGGTGGTGGTTCTTGGCTATCAAGCTGAGCCCTTGGTAAGTTCACCAGTCACCCTCAGCCCCCTTCTGGTTCCCTTCAACACAGCTGCTCGTCCAGGTCCCTCTCATGCTTCCTGAACCTTCATTCCTGCCATTTCTACCCTGCTCATGTGGTGGAGGTTGGGTTCTGCGTTTCAGCAAGCACAGGGGACAGGATGAAGGGAACATTAGCTTTTCTTTCCTCTCCCTCCGGCTGGGGTCTAGCCTGGGTTGTCAATGGCACTGTGTCCTGTGGTACCCAACAGCGTTGTCTGCTCCATCTCTCCCTCCTGACATCCTTCTCCTCTGGCTCCAGCTCACCTTCTTGTCACATTCTGTGCCCTCTCTACCCCACACTAGCTTAAAGTAAATCTTACCTCTTGGACCTCAAGGCATGACACTTCATATAAAGAAGACAATGTGCAGAATTTAGAAAACCCTTTCTCTTGCAGCAGAGCCTGGCTTTCAAAACTTTCACACTGTGGGCTCAGAGATCTGAGTCTGGCCTGGAGCTCACTTTCTCTTTGTGTCTTGTTGCAACCTTAACCCTCCCCAGGCACTGCTGCCCTCGGTAGGCTAGCAGGAAGGTCACATATGAGGAAGAGAAGAAAACTCTGTACATTCCCACTTTTTCTGAATACATCATTCCATAAAAGATTCACATCGGCCCTGGCAGGGCAGGCATGAGTGAAGGTGTCCCCAGCTGGTCCCGAGGACCTCCTGGTACCTGGAATAGAGGACAAAGGAACCCTGCCTCTTCATAGTGAGTAGCCAACACCTGGGACATGGGAGCAAGAGGACTGTGTCACAAAGATATGAAGACTAGAAGATTAAACTCCTGGTGTCCCCCATCCCTCATCACGAGGCATAAGGCAAGATGCCCTTTGCTTTTTTTCCCTCTTCAGCAGGTATTAAAGCCCATCTGGGCATTATGAGCAGGAATGTCCGTGCTTTCCCCTTCAAAGCAACTATGAAGAGGGTGGCAATGCAGAGGCAGAGGGACACTGTTTCCAGGTATGCAGAGCCAAAACTCCCAAGCAGGGGTTTTTGAGAGAAAGATGAAGAATCTTTGGTCTAGTCTATGACTGGAGTCAGACATATAAGCTCATTTCCCACCCAGAACACTCCTGCCTCAACTTCCCTGAGGAGCCACGGACATCATTCTGGAGCCCGAGAGTGGAAGAGCAGTGGCTCTGAAGCGCACCACGGTCAGGAAATCAGAACCAGTCTTTTCCGTGCTGCTTGCAAGGGTGGCTTGCATGAAGGTCAAGATAAAACCCATGGGGGGTGGGGGAGAAGCATGGAGTGTTTTGTTTGGCGCAGCCGGCTGGCCGTTGCCTCGGTAGCTGAGAACATCGGCTCTGGTCACGCTGGCCTCTGCTCCAATCCTGTTACTCGTGTGGTTGGGCTCCCAAAATAGCCCCTGTCAGCCCCATCATCACAGTTCAGCATTTCCACCACCGGCTACTTATTGTTCATGGGACACAGTCATCCTTAACTCCTCCTCTGCCAGGCGGCCAGGACACCTGTTCTGAGCCCACCTTTGGGGAAACAGTTTTCTCTTTATCCGCCTTCACCACAGAGATCCAAAGGTGCCGTGGTGGGCTCCGAGCCAGCACTGCATACATCATTTCACTTCAACTCGCACTATAAACTGCCCCGCAAGGCTGGCTCTTCCATCGCATCTGATGGAGGTGCCTAGCAAGGCTCAAGGTGGTGAAGGGACTTGTTCAAGGTCACCCAGTCAGTGCATGGCTGAGCCCATGTTCAGATAGGACTGGGTAATTCCAAATTGTGTCTCCAGTGCTCTCTAGACCCAGCCAGAGTCCTTCCCTGAGCTCCCTTAGTTAACACACCCTGAAATGCAGTGCAGATTGCAGGGCCACACCCCAGATGGCCTGACTCAGGTTAAAAATCTGTATTTTTAACTAGCACCGCAGCAAGAGAAGTCTGGTGATTAAGTACACTAGGGAATCACAGCTGTGCTGAGATTCTGCGGGTCCCACAGGAGGGGGAAGAAAATTGGCCTTTTGGGTACCTCCATGGTATCCAGAGCATTAACATGCACACCCATGTATTTCTTTTCATTACACACAAAAATTTCACACGAGAATATGGAGATTCCTTCTGCTGCACCAGATTGTCTTGCAAAAGAAAACAGCCAACAATTTTACAGCAGAGATGAGCCCGGAAAATGAATGAACATGTCACACAGACCTGAATGTGGAGTAAGCTCCCAAGAGGAAAGCAGCTAGGACAGAGGCTTTGAGCACAGGCTTTGGGACCAGGTGGACCCAAAGTTGTTGAATGAGACAGTGAGGGTCCGCGGTGAGCACAGCGCCTGTGGCTGATGACAAGCTGAGGCAATAGATGCAAGACTTTCCTACGAGCCCTCTATTTACTAACAAGCTTGTAAGGTAGATTTTGCAGGTGAGAAAACAGGCACTGAAGAGTAACAGCACTGAAAGTAGGATTGGAAAGCAGGCACCTGGCTTCTGAGCTGCTGTCCGGTAACCATCAGATGTGCTCCCCTGAGGAAGGTGTCCTGGGGTGATAGCTAGGGAGCCCTGGCCTGTCACTCAGAGATCCTATTTCTCTGTCGGTTCGCCTCTGCTGGGACTGGCCGAAGAGCTCCCAGGAGTTAGTGGAATACCCTGGCTGTCAGGAGAGAACACTCAGTGCTCTTGCTGGGATTTGTGATTTCTCTATACCCTTGTCCTTTTAGGCCTAGAAGTGGGAACAGGTCCTTCATAGTGACCTATACTTTGGCCTTCACTTTGTTCCTTTATTAAATTCTCAAGTCCTTCTACTTGGAGTGTGTAATCTGCCTCCTACTGTTACCCTGACTGCATAGCTAAAAATGTACAAAACAAAAGACAAACAAACAAAGAAAAAGACAACCTTGCTTTAGAGGACGAGAACTTGAGGCACCTGCACAAGACTACGTGTGAGTTAGTGTCCCCGTTGGGCCTAGGACTCCTGCCTCCTTGTTGCTCTTACTTCATTCCCCACATGCTCAGGTCCTGGGGCTTTACTGGGGAGAAGAGGAAACAGCCCGCCCTCAGGAAGATGACCGCAGACCTAGGGCCAGTGGACTCTGGGCACATCAGACATGGGATGAAGGGAATATCCCTTCACTACAATCCAGCTATCTTCACTCCATGAGGACCACTGTCTTCACCGGACTTTAGAGGATTCTGTAGGAAACCCCTACTTTGTCTCTGAGCTTTGTGCTCACTCCAAGCCTTCTCTGGGGTAAGTCCCACTTTCCCTTCTGCTAATGATCCATGGGCTGGCCTAGGGCCCAGAATGCCTTTCAGGCCTTTTCTCTCTCACCTATGCATGAGTAAAATGAAGCTCCTCATCCTGAAAATAGTGCCCAACATCTCTCTCAACTACTACTGGTCCCTGTTACCGCATGGTTGAGCCTAAGGTTGCAGTCACCACAGTCAGATGGGGTATATTGAATAAAATGGCACCACTGTATAAATGAATTTACCAGTGCTCTACCTAAGCAAATACCTTGTTACAAGGAACAGTGTGTAAGTCACATGCTCCATCAAAACCTGCTCACATTTAAAAGGGCATTTATGAGCTTGCTAACCAAGAAGCCCTGCGCTATCTGCATTTAGGTATACACTGTCCTGGGAATCCATTTGTCTTCATTGCTTGATTCTGTTTTCCTCCATGTCACCTTCTGTCACCAGCAGGCTCTCCCAAGGGGTTAGAAGAATGATCATCCCCAGCTGCAGGCTGACTTCCCACCTGTGGAGAAAGTGGCCCTTCTGTTTTAGTTCCTGCAGCTGATGCATTTCATTGGCCAGCCTGTGCTCCCACCCCACCCCACCCCACCCCCCGCCAGGTTTGGTGGCCAAGGAAGTCATTTGACCTCAGACGTGTCTGCTTTCCAATGACATCAACTCCCCTGAACAGGAGACACGGAGATAGGGGGTGGTATGGGCCCCAAAGAAGATCACAGTGGTGATGTCTGTCCCTGAGGAGGAGGAGAGTAGGGGGTCCTTGGTGCCTGAAGGGAGGGGAAGTGGGCTTTAGGGAAGCAAGGGAGAGAAACAGGCAGGATGCCTCCCCATCTCCCTTTGCCTGACCCACTCCTGTCTGACCTTCGGGACTAGGCCTATGTCCTTTCTCCCTCACAGGCCTTCCCTGACCTTCTCTCTTGCAGCCTCCATGACCCTCCATCTCAACATCTTGCACGGCACGCAATTGGCTATCTTTGGACAGCTTCCCCCCCCCCCCCACCAGGTAGATGGGTCCTCCAGGCTACCAGGTATGTGTAAATTAAAGAGTAGACACTTCACTCCCAATCTGAACTTAGAAAAGTTTATTTTTCTTACAGATAACTCTGCACGGTAGTCCTGTTGGTGGATGGCCTTCCACATGGTCATTCAGGATCCGGTGGTCTTGGAGCAGCGCCTTCCTTAGAACTTTCTGGGATTTCTGTGCACTTGTGGCTGTTGAACATTGAAATGTGGCTAGTTCAGCTGAGGAACCGAATTTTTCACTTTACTTAACTTCAATCAATGCCAATGTAAATAGCCACACGTTATCTAGTGGCTGCCATGTTGTCTATGACAGCCTTGGAACTCTCCACTGGATCTTCTGATTCTGGCTGAAAATAGAAAAGACATTGAAATCATTTTGAGACAGGTCTGGAAGGTGGCATTTGCCTGTTGCCGAGGTTCTGTTAACCAAAACTCATCACCGGAGCACATCTAACTGCAGCGGACGCAGGGACCCGTGATCCCGAGGGAGACCCTGGAGGTGGAAGAGTGCGTTCGGGCGAGAGTGCAGCCATCGCTGCCACCCACCGTACTGATTCACCTGTATGCTTCCTAGTCATAGCAGCACCTAACCGAAGGGTGGCACTCAGGAAAAGTTTTTTTTAATGAATGAGTTTTTCAATGAATGAGTTTTTTTTAATGAACTTAAGTAAGGGGATGGGTGTAAATGTCCATGTGGCTCAAGCAGCGAACCTAGGAGCAGGAGAATACATCCTAGGTGGATTGCTTCTCTGTCCCAGGCTGCGCCGTGGTGCCAGTGGCCTGCTAAGAGCTCCAGGCCACCTCACTGACCCCAGATTCTCCTTCCATGACCCAAAATACAGGGCAAAATGCAAAACCTCAAACACAGGAAAATAGCATTCATTCAAATAGTAAATATTGACACTGCAAGGAGATAAGCAGAATACAAAGTGCAGGAACACTGAAGCAAAGAGGCAACTCTGGACCAGGACAAGCGTGGGAGGCAGGCCGTGGAGCCGGGACCCTGGGGTCAGGGACAGAGTGCAAGGGTGAGGCCTTTATTTGAACCACATACAATCAAGTCACCAGCAAGAGATCTGTGGGTTGCACTCGAGGAACCAGGGTCTCTGTCAAGGGCAAGGAAGGAAGTGGGGGAAGCCCTGGCCAGAGTCAGGGATCCCTACTTCCCATCCATGCTCTGAACAAGGAGAGATCAGGACACAGGATTTCTAAGGACCCTTCAGCCAGCAGACTTGAAATTGACTCCAAGATGCACAGACTTCAACCAGACCTTTAACCTCAGTTTGTCCAACTGTCAAATGAGAGGAATGCTGCTCACCTGGGAATGTGTGAGAGAGCAGTAAATCGCCCTGGACTTACTTAACGGTCAGAGCAGACGGCCCACCTCCTTAGCAAACCCGGGCCAGATCACTGACCCTCCCTGAGTCTTGAGGACTGTGGAGGTGATACAGTCACATGATATCTGTCTCCCTTAAGGAGGCTGGGAGCTCCTTGAGGAAAACAAGCCACACTCAGTAAGTGAGCCAGTTCTGGGGAAGTAGTGGGAGGAAATTGACTTATAGTGTGTGCCAATCTCTACGGTGAGGTTACCCTCACCAAGGCCCATTTTGACCCACCATAATGTCACTGAACATGGAGCTGGGAAGAGGTGCATATGGGAGCAACAGGCTGGGAGATATCCTGAGGTTGTCTACCGTAGGTAGCCCTGAGTGGGTTCAACCTCTATTCAGGTCAGAGTTTGTGTAAGTGCACTGGAGGCCCCGTAACAGGCCAAAGCATCCCCTGGACCTGCCCAGCAGCTGATCTCAGCTGACCCCACCCTCCGCACTGCTGCTGAGATAGCCAGGCCCTCTGCTGGCTTGAGGGAGGACCCTGATGGGAAGCTGGCTCAGGGCTCTGCATGGTGTCAGCTGTGAATAGACTAGTCTGGAGGGTCCAACGCATCTTCACCGGCGTGCTGGCATGTCTGGGGGCATGCTCAGGGTCCTTCCAGGATGATGGGTCCTTGGACTTCCTCTGTGGTATCTGGTTTCCCCAGAGGGACCAGCCCAAGGGAAGTTGGGTGCACTGTGTAACCTTTTCTGCCACAGTCTCAGAACTCAGGTGGTGTTACTTCCGGCTCTGAATTCAAGGGGGAAGGGAATTGAACTATATCTTTTTTGGTGACAAGGGAGTATAAAGCCCCAGAGTAGAAGAGCATATCAGATGGGATACACTGCTGTGCCCTTCCATGGCCACTGAAGGGTGATCCTGCATCCAAGCTTTCCCCCAGTTCACTACTTTTGGGGCAGCCTAGGGAAGATTATGCTTCGCAGGGCTGACTCAGAAAGCATTATTAAGAAAATACTGGGTAGTGACTTTCCAATAACATGATAGTTAAATATATTTGAGCAATTACTGTATACCAGGCAAGACTCACCCTAGGAGTAATAGGAATAATCTTACTTCTTCCTTACAATAACCCTATGGGGTAGATACTATTATTCTCCCCAGTTTGCAGGTAGGGAAACTGAGGCAGCACAGCAGGTAGTGGGTAGTCTAGGTAATTTCCCTGGAAGAAGCACAGGCCGGATTCAGACCCATCATTGGGCTCCAGAGTCCAGCTGAGCCTGTAACCATTAGCTCTCCCTGGTAAAAACACAGAAGGAGCAGCCAGCTGGCCTCCAGTGTCACCAGCTGATGGCAGGCCTGTCACTGACTAGCTGTGACACTATCCCTGGGTTCCTCCGAGCCTCAGCTTCCTACCATAACATGCAATAACAATGTCCACACCCCAGCTTGCCAGGGAATAATATAGAATCATTTGTGTTAGGTGCCAGGCAGGGATTGGTACTGAACAAACATTAAGTTTCTTTCCTTGTCCCCCTCAGGAAGGAAACTTGAAGACAGTGCACATAACAAAATATTGTTGTTCCCCAAGAGGGTGGAAATATTGGGATTCTAGTGATGCTGTGATTAAAGCCAATAGTGAACCTGCTGGGAAAGGGGAAAGGGGTAATAGTTGTAGCTAATACTTACCAAGTACTTATGAGTGCCTACTGTGTGCCAAGCTTCCTATTAGGTGCTTTCTATTCTGAGCCTTCCAACAAAGCTTCATTGTGCAATAAAAAAGTATAAGATTGAGAGAGTATAAGATTAGATCCCAATTTGAATGCAGTTAACTACAGAAGAAAAATTCAAACCCAGCACCTCCTAGTTTCATGTGCCCCCTGCATCTTGCTGTGACTTCCAAGAGGCACTGCTGATACATAGGAGCTGAGTATGCCAAAGAAACATAGTTTGGGTCCTGACCAGATACCTCAGTTGTTTGGTGCATTGTCCCAATTGGCCAAGGTTACAGGTTCAATCCCCGGTCAAGGAACAAGAACCAACTGGTGAGTTCATGAATGAGTGGAACAACAAACTGATGTTTCTCTCTATATATAATCAAAATTTTTTTTAAATTTAAGTAGTTTGGAAGTTACTTCTGGTAAGGGAAATCACAGCTTGCTATCAATGAAACTAATGAGTTTTTACCCTTTGGCCAGTTGATATCAGATCCAAACTCTTCCTGGAGCCTACAAGCTCCCATCTGCTCTGGGTTGCCATGACCTCTCAGATCTCATCCCCTTTCCCACAACCCCTGTCTGCCCCCTTGCTGCTCTTGCGAGCTATGTTCCTGCCTCAGGGCCTTTGTACTTGCCATTCCCCCTGCTTGAAACACATAGACCTAATGGTTTTCCCTTCATCGCATTCAAATCTTTATACAAAAGATACCTCTTCAAGGAGACCTTGCCTGACCACTCTGTCTACCATTACACCCACTCCACTCTCTTTTCCCTTAACCTGCCTTTGTTGTTAGGGGAGGTTGTTGTTGTTGTTGTTGTTATTTTTGGCCAGACAGCACTCAGCATTACCAAACATTATACTGTATATTTATCTCCTTATCTATATATTTTTATTAGATATTGATTTGGGGAGTACAGCTTAATGGTTAGATAATTATATACTTTACAGTGTTCCCCTCAATATTTCCAGTACCCCAACTAGCACCATACATAATTATCACAATAATGTTGACTATATATTTCCTATGCTTTACTTCTTGTCACTATTTTGTAGCTACTAATTTGTGCCTCTTAGTCCCTTCAGTTCTTTCACCCAGTGCTCAACCCTGGTCCCCTCTGGCAACCACCAATTCTTTCTTTGTATCTGTGAGTGTTTCAATTGTTCATTAATTCTGTTCTTTAGGTTCTGAATAGAAGTGAAATCATATGGTACTTGTCTTTCTCTAACTGACTTATTTCACTGAGCATAATATCCTCTAGGTCCATTCATGCTGTTGCAAATGGTAAGGATCCATTCTTTTTTACGGCCGAGTAATACTACACTGTATAAATATATCACAGCTTTTTTATCCACTCGTCTGTTGATGGACACTTGGGTAGCTTCTACAGTATGGCAATTGTAAGTAACACCACCATAAACATAGGGGTGCTTTCAAATTAGCATTTCAGTTTTGTTTGTTTGTTTTTTTTTTTTTTCAGATAAATCCCCAGAACCAGAATCACTGGGTGGTAAGGCAGTTCCCTTTTTAATCTTTTGAGGTAACTCTATGCTGCTTTCCACAGTGGCTGCACCAATCTGCATTCCTACCAACAGTGCACTAGGGTTCCCTTTTCTCCATATCTTCACTAGCAGTTGTTGTTTGCTGATTTGTTAATGATGGCCATTCTGACAGGTGTGAGGTGATATCTCACTAAGGTTTTAATTTGCATTTCTCTGATGATTAGTGATGTTGAGCATCTTTCCATTTGTCTATTGGCCATCTGTATGTCCTCTTTGCAGAAGCATCTATTCAGGTCATTTGCCTGTTTTGCTTTGTTTTTTTTAATTGTATTGTTTTGTTTTGTTTTGTTTTATTTTTGGTGTTGAGTAGTATGAATTCTTTATAAATTTTGGATATTAACCCCTTATCTGATGTACCATTGGCAAATATGCCTCTGATTTGTTGATTATTTCCTTTGCTGTGCAAAATCATTTTAGTTTGATGTAGTCCCATTTGTTTATTTTTTTCTTTTGTTTCCCTTATCTGAGAAGGCATTCAGGAAAAATACTGCTACAAGAAATGTCTGAGACATGCCTATGTTTTCTTATAGGATTTTTATGTTTTCGAGTGTTACACTTAAGTCTTTAACCCATTTTGGATTTATTCTTGGCATAAAAAGGTGGTTGTTTCATTTTCTTTCTTTCTTTCTTTCTTTCTTTCTTTCTTTCTTTCTTTCTTTCTTTCTTTCCTTCTTTTTGCACAAATCTGTCCAATTTTCCCACCTTCCTTTGTTGAATAGACTGTCTTCAACACATTGTATGATTTTGTCTACTTTGTTAAATATTAATTCACCATATAGTTGTGGGGTTTTTTTCTGGGCTCTCTATTCTGTCCCATTGATCCACATGTCTGTTTTTATGCCAGTACCAGACTGTTTTGATTGCTATGGCCTTGTAGGATAGTTTGGTATCAGGTAGTGTGCTTCTCAGTTCCTTCACTTCTTTCTCAGGGTTGCTGAGGCTATCCAGGGTACTTTGTGGTTCTATATAAATTTTTCGATTATTTGTTCTAGTTCTGTGAAATATAACATTAGTATTTTTTTTTTAGATTTTATTTTTTTTTCAGAGAGAGTGGGAGGGAGAGAGGCAGAGAGGGAGAGAGACATCAATGTATGGTTGCCTTTCATCTGCCTCTAGATGCAGACCTGGCTGGAGACCTGGCTTGCCACCTGGTTATGTGCCCTGGCTGGGGAATCGAACCAGTGACCTTTGGGTTCGCAGGCTGGTGACTTACCCACTCTGCCATCAGCCAGGGTCAACTTTGGTATTTTGACAGGGATTGCATTGAATCTACATGTTGCTTTGATTAGTATGGACATTTGAATGGTGTTAAATTTTCCTATCTCTGAACACGGTATATGCTTCCATTTATTTGTATCTTCTTTGATTAATTTTTTTAGGGCACTATAGTTTTTTGAGTACAAGTCTTTTACCTCCTTGCTTAAATTTATTCCTAGGAACTTTTTTTGTATGTGCATCCTTATTTATGTTTAGTGTCTATCTTCCCATTACAATGTCAGCTCTAAGAGGTCAGGGGCTTCATCTATATTGGTCATGGCTATATCCTGGGATCAGGAGCACTGCTTGGACACAGTGAGTGCTCAAAAAATAGTCACAGAACCATAAAATAAAATGGACCTGATAGCAGAACAAACCCGTACTGGAGAGGCTGAGAAGCCTGACAATCACTCTAAAAGAGAATCTACCTAGAGACTTGTTTGTGTTGTTTTTGTTTTGTTTTTTTTTTTAAGATTTTATTTATTATTTTTAGAGAGAGGGGAGGGGAGAGAAGCAGAAAAGCAGAGAAACATCAATGTATGGTTGGTTGTCTTTCACCTGCCTCCAGCTGGGGACCCGGCTGCGGACCTGGCTGGAGACCTGGCTTGCAACCTGGTTATGTGCCCTGGCTGGGAATCCAACCAGTGGCCTTTGGGTTCTCAGGCTGGCACTTAGTCACTGAGCCAGCAGCCAGGGCCTTTGTTTTTGTTTTTAATCAGAGCTTCATTGGCCTGTCTGGAAACATGGCCACATCCTAGCCCACTGATTCCAGGATTTTCAGCTCTTTCCTAATATGAAACATGCTGCTCAGCTGAGCATGATCACATTATAAGCATTGTCCCAAACAGGGAGCAGAGGGTAGTGATGATATTTTAATAGGAGACACCTGAAGCATCTAACCATTGAGACCCAAACATCGGGCTGCTTTACAAGTATGTGGCTTGTGCAGTGGCACAGGGTCCCCACTCAGAAGGGCTCTGTGCACAGAGGGCTCTGTGCTTAGTTAAATGCTCTGCTGTTGCTAACAAAGGGACCCTATTTTCATTCGCAGTGGGCTCTCCAAATTATGTAGCCTGTCCTGCCCAAAGAACTGACCAATGGTGGAGCTAGCTGTGGGTGTATAGATGTTGGTTATTTGTGGAAAGGTGTTCCTGTAGATGCTGCTCACCCACACCATCCAGGCCAACATTTGCATTGCCAGTTATATTCTCTGGGCACCTACTATAGGCCAGGTACTGTGTTAGGTGCGGGAGAAGCAGAATGAAAGAGATTAGGCACCTATCCCAGGAGCTGCCAATCAAAAGGAGAGACTAGCAAGTAAAGAGGCAACACTGAGCCCTGGCTGATAGCACAGTGGATAAGGTGCCGGCCTGCGAACCCAAAGGTTGCAGGTTCGATTCCCCAGCCAGGGCACATAACCAGGTTGCAAACCAGGTCTCCAGTCAGGTCTGTGGCTGGAGGCAGGTGAAACGCAACCATACATTGATGTCTCTCTCCCTCTCTCCCTCTCTGCCTCTCTCCCTTCCCCTCTTTCTAAAAATAATGAAATAAAATCTTAAAAAACAAAAAAAGAGGCAACACTGAGCTTCACGGAGCAGGTTGGGGGCAGAGTGAATAACAATGCAGTCCTGAAAGAGGCTCAGTGCTGAGGGAGGAAAGGGAGGGGCAAAGAAACATAGCTGATCTGGAACCACCTGATCTGGACTTGGCTGGGGCCTAGGTGCTCTAGAGGAGCTGGAGCCAAGGATGTTGACGGCTTGACAGCTGCTTGTTCATGGGTGAAGGGAGCCCGCCCTGATGGAATTAGACAGAGGGTGCCATCGGATGGCCTCTTGCAGGAGTCTTCCTGCAGCAACTGCAGCACGTGGAGGAACAGAGAGTAAGCCTCTGGAGCAGGAAAAGAAGAAATTCGTTTAAAAAGATCTTGTCTGCTCTCAATTCCTCAAATCTCTTCTCATTTATAGAGCCATGGCTATAGCTAGCAGTCTTTACAACCAGCCAGGAGTGCTTGTCATTAACCCTGTCTCCGAGAGGAAGGAGATGCACCAGAGTGGATCATTTGCTGAGTCACATGGTCACAGGAACACAGAGAGAGGTCATTTGCGGGGCCCAAATGGAGAGCTCCCTGACCCTCTCTGGGGCGAAGGATGACCCAGTAAAGCAAGAGAGTGGGGCAAGCCTCCCCTCTGGGCCTGTGCCTCCACCAGAGAGGAGCAGGGAGCCTGGCAGACCACTGAGGGACAGAGGCTCAGCAGCTCCCAGGACTCTCAACAGCTGCGCGCTGGGTGCTCAGGCGCCCCACGGTGTGGCGGAGCTTCCGCCCCCTCGGGCTGTGCCGAACGGATGAGCTGCCTGCGTGTGAACAGGGCTTGTTTTCCCTTCACGCCCTCGGGCTCCGTTTTTATGAAGAACTTCCTTCTGTTGGCGCTCTGGGAATATTCATTCCTGGCTTGCGCAGCGAGCGGGTGACAGTTGGGCTGGGAAATGTACCCGCGGCTTAATTAGGGCATCACCAGGCAGCGCCAGGAAGCCACCCCTCCCTTCCCTGCAGCCCCCGACCTAGGACACTGCCCACCCCACCTGGCCGGCTGTGGGGACACCTGGGGCCCCTGCAGCTGTGAGCACCAGCATTGGTCCTGTGGTCTGCCCCAGGACCCCATGTCCCCACCCTGCCCTCCACCCTCATGTCCAAAGCAGACTTCCTATGCTCCAAATAGGCCACCTTCTCCCACGCCTTAGTTCTTACGTTGCTCTGTCTGGAACGCATTGGGCTCTCCTCCTGGCATAAATCCCTCCTCCCTCCAGACCCCTTCACATTCCTTCTGCTTCCTTCCCCCTCCTTCACTCACCTACCCTGAACAGTTCTTTCCTGCAGGGAGGGGTCCAGGCCTCCTGAGGCTCTGCCCCAACCACCTGAGCGGAGGGGCAGTGATGGACACCTGCTCTTCATTCCTGAACCCTCACCAGGGCATCCTGAGGAGCAGGGGCTCCCATTCACCCTTCACCCTATTTGAAGGTAACCTAAGAGGATGTGCAGAGTGTGGACCACACCCATCAGCCTGTATAGCTCCGGGCAGGATCGAGGAAACCTCCTGTCCCAAAGCCCGGGAGAACACTGCAGCAGGCTGACTGGATTGACAGTAAATGTCAAGCCAAAAAATAAATATTGAAAATTTGACTGCATGTTATGTTCAAATCCCATTATAAGAAATTCTGAAAAAATATTTGCAACACATATGGCAAAGGGTGAGTTTCCTTAAATGCTAAAGCACTCCTACAGTAAGTGGAAAAGCAACGACCCAAGAGAAACCAAGCAAATAGCAACAGGCTGTCCGCGGAAAGGAACCACAAATGGCTTCTAAAGAAACACGATGTGCAGCCTTACTTAATCATGACAGAAACATGGAGGCGACAAATGACATCTTGATTTAAACTGGATAAACATCTTCAAGACGTGTGGCCTCGTGGGAGAAAATGGCTGCAGGAGGGGCTGTGAGGGGCTCCACCAGGGTGGGAGTCCAGGGCTCCCGTGTGATTTCGGTGGCTGGCTAGTCAGTCACATTGGTGAGTTCAACCTGCTGAGCAGGGTGAATCCTGGGGTGGGTCTTCCATCAGACTCAGGGCAATCTCTGCTCCACCGCTGGCTTCCCAGCGCATGGCCACAGTTTACTTATATGCTCGGGGCCTCCTCCGTTTTCTCATCTGTAAACTGGGGTCATGATGTGTTTCCAGGGAAGATTAAGATGTGGTGATGGGAGGGGAGGAATTGAAGGAACACCCAGACTGAGAAAGGGAGAGCTGGGGGAAGGAAGGGAAGGGTCATCCTGGGGAAGGAAAGGGACATTTGAGGGTGGGAGATGCATCCCTGGGGTTGTATCAATTTGCCTGTGAAGCAGGTACAGTAGGGGCAGTCCTGGCACTGCGGAAGGAATGGGGTGAAGACAGAGTTACCATTGGAGATCACACTTTCAAGGTTATTTGGTGGTGAAGGAAAAGAGAGGGATTAAGGGAGGGATAGGATACAGATGGGAAGGTGGTTAGGGTGGGGAGCTGAGAATATCTAGGCTGTGAAAATGGCCTCTGGCTCCCGAGGGTCCTGCCCTCCCAGCAGAATCTCAGAGCTGGGCCCACAACTAATTCTCCTGGGTGGCGTCTTCATATGGCGCAACCTAGCAGAAGCTGGATTATGCTTGTAGGGCTGGGACACACCTAAAGCCCAACAGACGGATAGGCTGCAACCCAATTTTCCGGAATTAAAATGGAGGTGGTGGCACAAGGACAGCAAATCCCAAGGAGAAATGGTCTGAAGTACATGTGAAGAAGAAATGAAAACTCCAGCCTAAGAGTTTTCAGGGAAACAGAAGCCAGGTTAACAGGAAAACAGACCCTAGGGCCACAGCTGGGAGTAAACCTAAAACATGTGCTCATGGAATGGTGCCTGACACATAACGGGCACTGGACAAACATATTGCGGATGTGTAACATAGGAGGAAGCTAGCAAGATTTGTTAAAACAATCAGCTCAGGCCTGAGCCCATGAGTACAGTGAGAATACAAGGACAAGGTGGCTTTGAGGCCAGGTGCTGGAATGCTGTGGCAGCAGTGCAAGTGTGGAAATGTCATTTGCACATCTCAGCACTGACCAGGATGGTTCCATGCTCCCCCAAGAAGGACGTCATCTTAGAAGGAAGATGACTTGCTGGGGCCCAGCAGCTGAACCGGGGCTCCCCAGATTCTGCAGGGCTGCTAGCTTTCCCTGGTGCCTTGGCTACCTGACTTCCATGGCACAGGAAACCCTACCAACATTGGGTAGAGAAAGCAAAGGTCGTCAGGGCTCCTGGCCTCAAGGATTCCAGGGTGTATGAGGGTGTGGAAAGTGGGAGGTGAGAGAGAAATCAGGGCAGTTTTGAGAAGCTCAGAGACAGGTACATGCAGAATGCACACTAACATCCCACCAATATCTGAGCATCTCTGTGCAGACATAAGCCAGATCTACAAGATGTAGCTGACCAGCTGCTGGCCAGACAACGGGTGTTTCCTTCTAAACATACACCTAGTCCAGTCAGCTTTAGGGCATATCACACTGAAAGTAGAAATGGAACAGGGCAAGCACATTAGCTAACATCTTGGTTGTCCTGCCTGACTATTGAGATAAAAGATTACCTGGGCCTTGGCTGGTGGCTCAGTGGATAAGGCACTGGCCTGAGAACCCAAAGGTCGCTGGTTCGATTCCTAGCCAGGGCACATAACCAGGTTGCAAGCCAGGTCTCTAACCAGGTCCATTGCTGGAGGCAGGTGAAAGGCAACCACACATTGATGTCTCTCTCCCTCTATGCCTCTCTACCTTCCCCTCTCTCTGGAAATAATAAATAAAATCTTAAAAAAAAAAATTACCTGGAAGTGGGATCAGCCTACCTGGGCTCCATCCATCTCTACCAAGTACTAAGAAGAGGTACATTCTCTCAGTCTCAACTTCCAAAATTGCAAAATGGTAATAATAATGTTTGTCATGGGGTTGTTGGGAGGAGAAAATGAGATGATAAACAGGAGAGTGTTTTGTAAATCATAAAGCTAAAGGTGAGTGGTTTTATTTCATTTCCAAGGGAGTGAATTTTCTTGAGTTTTACTTTACCATGGACCTTTGTCCAGTCCCCAGCTGACGCTGGACACAGGTCAGATCTTACACCTATGTATGCAGCCTATGGGAGAACATGCGTAAAAGTCTTCTGCAGAATACACCAGGCTGGACTATTTTAGCGACGGTTACAGTTCTGCCTCCAGGGTAAGCTAGTTAAGTCCCTGGGCCTCAGTTTCTCCATCTGCAAAATGGATTGACATGATTGCCTTCCCCATTCACGTACTGCTGGAGGATTAAATAATTCTATCTTCTCCCTGTTTGCCTTCTCTGCTTCTGTTTTATCTTTTCTCTTCTCCTGTCTTGAGTCTGCCGTGGATGGTTGCTGCTGAGAAGGAAGGAGTTTTTCCCCAAACCCTCCCTCCTCCAAAGTCCTCTGAAACCCTGGCCATCTCCCCACTCAGCCCAATGCCAAACGAAAAGTGCATTTTACATTCCTCTTTAAATGTTTCAAGTGTTTCAGTGACGTTTTTACAACTGATTATAAGTCTTAGAGTCTGTCTTCTGCAAAAATTACAACTGTTCTGTCTCCATCATCAGAATGAGCACCTAGCAAAAGTTTGTTAGAGGAAACAGAACTGAGCAGCTCTCTGAAGAGCAGGGCTTCCAAACTCCCCTACCCCTTCCCTCCTGGCTCCCAGCCTCTTGACCTTGACAGGCTCCTCATTATCTGGACAGCTTCAGTTTCCCACATTTTACATGTCTAGGACAAATTCTCCCTTTCAGTGGTCTGCCATACTCACTTCCTCCTGGACCCTGTCCCTGGTCCCTGGTCCCTGGGATCCTGGGACGGAAGTAAGGAGGGGCTGCTGATCCTGAGCTCTCACCCAACCCTGCAGACCCGGGTGTCATCTCTTGCAACGGCTGACAGTGACGCCTCCACCACTCTGGTGTCACTTTTAACACTGCAAGTTCACACTACTGGCTGACTGCACAAGGAGGCCCCAGCAGAGCCCCGTGCAGCCGCACCCCACATGTGGAGTTGTTAATCTGGCAGTTGTTCAGCAGGTTCTCTTGGCCTCACCTCAAAATGTGTTACTTCCGGAGGGAATGACACCAGAGAACTGCACACGCTCTCCCAAGAAGGAACTGTCCTGCGTCACCCAGGAGGCTAGGGGAGGCATTTGGGTGCCATGGAGTCTGACATTCTGGGGCCTGGACCCCCATACAGTTCCCTAAATTAGAAGAATAAGAGAAAAAGGAAGAGGGAAATACCACTTAAAGTCTTTTATTAAATCTTCACGTTTACCACCTTTTCAAATAATATTTCCTGATACATTAAGAGAAAAGCGGCTGACAGAAGCTATACACCATGAGATCTCAATTTTCCATAATGTGTGCGTTAGACGTTGCTGCTCCACGCCCCCTCCACTTCCCAGTTCCCCTCCACTTCCAGGCACTTGGGAGAATTTCACTTCCTTACCCCTTGAGACCAGGTATGACCACTTTGGGGTGGCAGTGTTTGATGCTGGCACTTTCCTCCCCAGCTCACTCTGCCCCTGCTCAGCAGCATAGGGGTGTGGCAGAATGGAAGGCCCAGAAGGTCGCACCGCAGAAGCCACCATGTGGGGAACAGCACCCCTGTTTGTCAGTCACCCGGACTTTTATGATCTGGGACTGAGTGGAAATAAACTTTTGTACTATTAAACCACTGAGATTTTTGTATGGTTTTCCCTGCAGCATGATCTCTATATTGACCGATATAACAAATATATAAAGTAGATATATATCATCAGGAAATATTGCAGTTACTGGTGTTTTTTTTGTTTTGTTTTTTTTAACTTTTCTACATTTTTCCAAATTTTCTATAGTCAAAACATCTTACTCTTATGATTTCTCTTTCAGTTTTATTGAGATATAATTGACATACCACACTGTATAAGTTTAAGAGGTAGTTACTTTCATGATTTAAGTAAGTTGTTAATCTTAAGCATAGCTAGCTTTTTAAAGTAAGTAAATAAATGTGTCCTTTGAACTCTGCTAAAGACTTTAACTATGTCATTTCATTTCATTCTCACAAAACCCTATAAATATTTTCCCATTTTAAAAAGGAGAAACCTGAGGTTTAAAGGGATAGGTTCCAGTTGCTCTGTAGTCATTAAGCTGTTTATCTGCTCAGAGGCTGGACGTATTTTATTCCAGTTTTAAAAATGAGGTTCAGAGAAGTTAACTGAGTTTCCCATGGTGACTCATCTAGGAAATGAAGGAAGTGAAATTGAAACTGTGGTCATAATAACGGTCACCTTTTATTGGATGCTTCTATGTGCAGATCCAGATATCATTATCTCATTTTATCTTCTCAGTAATCCTATGATATAGGTACTTTCTAGATGAAGAAAAATGGAGGCTCAGAGAGGCTGAGAACTCGCCTAGGGTCATATTAGCTAGTAATTTGCAGAACTGGGACTAACATCTTAGTCTGTTCAAATTTTGCTAAGAGCTGAGGCAAATTTAAACTAAATTTCTACTTTTATTAAAATATTTATGCAGAAAAATTTAAAAGTCAAATGCTGCCAGGAAGCTGATCATGAAAAGCAGCAGTCCTGAGCTGGCTGGTGTGGCTCAGTGGATAGAGCACTGGCCTGCAAATCAAAGGGTCCCCAGTTCGATTTCCAGCCAGGGCAAGTGCCTGGACTGAAGGCCAGGGGCCCTTGCGATTAACAACCATACATTGATGTTTCTCTCCTCTTTCTCCCTCCCTTCCCTACTCTCTAAAAATAAATAAATAAATAAAACCTTTTTTTTTTTTTTTTTACAAAAACAACAATCCTGCTTTTCCTCTTAACCACCCAGACCCCTCCTCAGAGGCAATTACTTTCAACTCTTTTAGCTATTCCTTCTGATATTTACTTCCATATTTCTAATTAGCTTTCTTTACCATTATTTTTAGGTACTTTTTATTGGTTTCCTCTTGTGGAAGATTTGGATGCCCCACCAGATGCCACACACAAACCACACTTTTCCTTTCAATATAGTTCTATCACAGTTGCTGGTCAATAGTCAGTTTTTACATTATTATAACTTCATATACATTATACACAGATAAACAAACACTATATGATGGTTATAATTGCTAGCTTCTAGTTTTGGGTTTTTCCTGAAGTTAGTAATTACTTCAGTTTTTCATTTAATTGGTTTTTGACATAACATCATTACTTGTTCCCACAAACGTGTTTAAACTTCCAGCAATACATTCATACCCATCTGGGATCCTATCAGTTCCCTTTTTCTCTGAAGGCCTCTGTCCTCCTGTTCCTACCAGGCTGTCTGTATAGAAGTCCTAAAATTTGTCTTCATCATTATCCTGAGAATTCCCTTCCTTGTTCTCCTGCATTTTTGGGCCCTTGTTTCTTAGATCCTGAGCCATCTTCTTTCTCAGTTTAACTCCCTTCATTTGCTGTAATATGCATGCCAATAGCTTCCTTGGAAACTGCATATGGGAGTTCAGTTTTTGGATAATTGATTGACAGTTTGGCTGGGTGCATAAATCTTGGTTGGAAATCATCTTCCCCCAGAATGCTGAAGGCAGTTCTCCACTGGCATGTGGTATTTTCGGTTAATGTTAAAAAGTCCAGCACCATTCTGGTTCTCAATGTTCATTATATGACCCTTTCAGTCTCTGAAAGCTTCTAGAGTCATCTCCATGTTCTAAAAATATTTTTTAAATTTATTACCCATTCTGATAAAAAAAAAAAAAAAACACTTCTAATAAGTTAGATAATATGTGGATAATGGTACACATTGACACATACGAGTATATTTAACCCAGAAGCAGGGCAGAGATATACCCTGCCATCATGTCACTACTCTTCTGAAGTCTCAGTCAATCCAATGGAAGGAGGCATCAGATGGGAAAGAAGAAGGTAACAAGGTAACCTATCACTGGTTGGAGATTCTTTGACCATTTACCTAGAAAACTCACAAGAATTAATTGAAAAACTTATTTAAATGACTAAAATAGTTGAGTAAGGCAACTGAATACAAAATTAGTATTCTATTATCAATGTCCTTCAAATATATTGACAACAACCAGTACTAAAATACAATACTTTATTTGCAAAAGCAACCTGGAAATGTGCAAACTGTAATTGGAGAAAACTTTTTGAGTACTACTGAAAAGTACAAATGTGAACTTATACCACATTCTTAGCTAAAAAGATTCAACATTACAAGGATGTCAGTTCTCCCTAAATTATCTACACATCAACACAATCATAAATACCAACAGAATTTTTCATGGAACTACACTAGTCAAGTTAATTCTATGAGTAAGTTGATATGGAAAGGTACACAAGCACAATTATGCAGAAAAAGTTTGAAGAAGAAACGGGAATGGCAGTGATAATCCGATCAGATATTTCCATGTACTTTAAAGGTATTGTACAGTCAAATAGTTAAAACTATGGTACATATATACAGATATATAGATAATTCAGAAATTATAGCCACCCAATATATACAGGAAGTTACTATATGATCAAGATGGCTTTTTTAAAAACAGGATTGATCCATTTTTGTTATTGGGCCAATTGACTACACATCTGTCACAGAAATTAAGTTAGATCTTCACTTTGCATGTTACACTAATAGTTTCAACAGAAATCAAAAGTTTAAATGAACTAATAAAATTCTTAGAGCACCAGGAGAACATGGAGAATATGGGAATAATCATCTACTCAGCCTCTACTTAAACAATGCCTGGCAATTGTGAGCAGTCCCACAGTGAACCTGTGGGTTGTTGACTGAACACTGGATTGACTGTCAGGTTCTACACTGGACTAGATTTGCTACATGTAATTTTTTTGGTTCTACCAGTGTTAAACATTTTTGATTTTGATCTAACATTTTTAAACTGGAAGGTTTCACATAAAAATCTGAATTTCAGACTTCCTCTGGAATGTCTAAATGTCTGGGCTCTCATTTCTGCATGGAACAGTCCATTGAACTACTTACTGCCCTTAGTCCTGAGGATGGGGCCATGGCGGTGAGGGGATGAGACTGAGGCTAGGGGGTGGCAGGGCAGTTTCGAGGCTGCTGTGGTCATTCAGTCAAGAAGTCGTGGCAGAGGGAACTGAAAGAGAGGCTTGGCCAGAGGGAATTGAGGGCTTGAATTCACAGGGCTTGGAGAGAAGATGGGAGGTGTGGGGTGTGTTGGGGGTGTGTGTGTGAGAAAGAGAGAGAGATACAGAGAGAAACAGAAAGAGACAGAAGAGAGAAAAGAAGAAGAGGGAGGAAGAGGAGAGGGGGATGGGAAGGAAGGGAAGGAAGAGGAAGGGGGAAGGCAAGCTTCTGGAGAACTAAGGAAAAACTCCAACATTCTCACTCATGTGGGTAAATGCTTATGAACATATAAACCAAATTAGGTCACATCCCTGCTTAAAACCCAGATTCCATGTCTGAGACATCTGGCCATTGCCCATTTCCCTGATCCTCTTCTTGCACTGTACTCACCTTGCATATCAAGACTGAGGGTCCTTGGGTCATCTCAGCAGTAGCCAAGAGGTTTTTTTTGTCCCATGGTCCTTGCAGTTACTCTTCCTTCTGCCTGAGAAACCTCCCCTGACTCTTTAGCTGGCTGGTTCCCCCTCATTCTTCCGGTTTTCTCTTAAATATTCTTTCCTAAAAGAACTTTGTGACATACTTGTAGAGCCTGAGGGACAGCAAGAAGACTGATTCCCACAGGACTCTGAGGACCATGGAAAGACAGGTTGCTTTCAGAATGCAAAAGAAAGGTTTGAAGGAACTGGGGGTCAGGGCTGCGGTGGCGGGGGATACCTGGATCTGATTTACCTCCTGAAAGGCTGCCTCTAGTGCCCTGTGGGGAGGAGACCTCAGAGCCAGAGTGACAGCAAAGAGAATTTGGGCACTTGTCTTGGTGAGAGATGGCAGATGCAGTGGAGAGAAGTCATCATGCATTTTGTGAAAATGCATGTGGGTGTGAGGTGAGAATCAGGTGTCAGGCAAGATAGTCAAGGGGAACTACTTGGTTTCCAAACTCCAGCAGAGGGGAGGGTGGCAGTGCCAGTACTTAGGTGGAGACACCAGGGAACAAAGCACCACCAATGTGTGGGGAAGGAACACGAGTTTTGCTGTTTCTTCCACTGAAGACCTAGAGAAGTCTGATGGCCATGGTGCTGTAAGGGAACATGGCCGTTGGGCCATTCTTAATCCATGTTAGGGAGGCCAAGGAGGGGGGCCGTGCTGTGAGGATGCTGAGAAAATAACGGTGTAGTAACAGAGCCCCTACCCTGGTTGCAGCATGGCGAAGTGAAAAGGGCATTTTCAGTGACCTGGGTAGAAGGCAGATTCCACCTGCTACCACTGATCAGTCAACCTTATCTGAAAAGTGAGGGTCAGGTGACAACCCACTTCGCGGGCTGGGTAGCAGAGGAATCCATGTAAAGCCTGCCGCCTTTTAAGGAGCGGGCTCTGCTTCTGATCCCACCGCGCCGCCTGGCGCTCCCCCTGGCCCCCACCCTGGGAGGCTTCTGGGCGCGTTTGCAGCAGGTGGGGTGCGCACGGGGAGGGGTGGAGACTTTGCCTGCACCAAAAGCCCAGCGCCCACACAGAGACGGCTTTGTGCCGAGTCCGGTGTTGGTGAGGCTGGCGCATCCCGCCACCCCTCCTGACCCCTGCTTCTTGGCTCTCGCCTCGGGTGCCCCTCGCGACCCCCATCCGGCTTGCCGCCCCGAGAGGGCGCCCGCCACTTCGCTGCCGCCGCCAACGCGCAGCCCCCAGAGCCAGAGGGCCTCTTAATTGTTTCCAGAACGGGTGGCATTTAGATCAATTAATATGCAAAACAGGAGTAAATCATCTCATTCGCGGGCCCCACGCGGGGCGGGAGCCGAGGCATTTGCTATGCAGCGAGGTCGCGGCCCCCGCCGCGTGTTTATCTGGGGAAATGGAAATCAGGCTGCACACAAAGCCGCCCTGCGGCCGCCTGCGCCCTCCGCGACCCCGCCGGCGCCCGTCGAGACCCAACGCCCAGGCTGCGCAAACCCTGCGCCGGAGGCCAGGTCGGCTCAGGCCCAGAGCTGGTAGCTGTGAACCTTGGGGCCACGCATGGGCCCTCTCTGGGCAGCCATTCTCAGTAATAATAGAGTTCATTAGTACATAATTCAGGTGATGGGAGAATAAGACCCTTAAGTTCTACAGACAGAGCCTACATGCTCATGACCCATAGTTTTGCTGTTGGACCCTGCATAAGGCTGAAAGCCTCCCTTCCATTCTACACTCAATCCTGTTACAATGACACTAAGAAGTCAGTCCAATTATTCCCATTGTACAGTGTAAGGAACTGAGAAAGAGCGGTGAAGACATTCACACAGATAACCAAACCTGGCCCTGGCCAAGACTGTAACCGCTGTGAAATAGGAGCCAGGCCTTAGTTACTTCGTTAGGCAGTTCCTTTCTCCAGGCGAAAATCGTCTCTACAGTATGGGCAAAGTTCTGTTAGCCTAGGTAGAGTTACAATCCTTATTCTTTCTGTATTCAAGAAACTTAATTTAGTGCCTACTGCCTCCGCAGAACCAAGTTCAAACTTTGAACCATGGCCTGCCAGGCCTTCTCAATCCACAGAGAGACAAAGGGAGAACTTGAGAGACCAGGTAGGAGAATATCTGTACTCTTCAAGATGGGGGCTCCGGAACAAAACGGGAGACCCAACCATGGTGGGAGACATGCAATAAGGGCACCTTGAGGGAAAAAGGTAGGGAGTGACCGGCTGGCCTTTTTGAGGAGGTAACATTTGAATATTAAAGCAGTGAGGGAAGATTCCAGGAAGAGACAATGGTCTTGGGGCAGCCACACATGGATGCTGGTGAGGCTGGTGTGCAGGAGCAAAGGGAGAGTGAAGGGTGCAGGCAGAGTGGTCAGGGTGGGTGGTAGGGCACAGGGTCCAGGCCTGGCTGCATGCTGGAGTCATGGAGCCTGGGGGACAGCCTGGGTGTCAGGGGTTGTAAAGCTCCAGGTGATTCTAATAGCAGCCAGAATTGTGAAGGCCTGGCAGGCCTTGATTCAAAGTTTAAACTTGGATCTGCTGAGACATGAAGCCTGAAGAGGGTTTTAAACAGAGGACTGACATGACCTCACACAGAATTTTATCAATAATTGTTCAGATTGAGTATGGACACCAGTAGAGGAACAAAGGTAGTAGAACTTGGGAGACCAGGAAGGGGACCATGGCAATCCCTTAGCCACAGGTGGGTCTGACCCACCTCCCTGATGCCAAGGTGAAAGCCTCTGACTTCTGGGTTGACCCAGAAAGATGAGAGTAAAGGATAACATTTAAGTTTCTGGCCTGCAGCTTGGTGAATGGAAGGATGCTCACTGAGCAGGAGAACCCTTTATGAGTTCTGTGTGCTCGTCCCTCCTTCTGGGGCAGCAGATCTCAAAGGAAAAGAAGGAAGGAAGGAAGGTTTTCAAATTGCAAATGCCGCTGGACTCCAATGCCTCCCCACCCCCACCCCTCACTCCCCGCAACACATACCATGTTCCTGCGATTTCTGCTCTGCTCCTTAGCAAGGGCCGGAACAGTTTGGCTTCTCTGGCATTGAACAAACCAAGCACCAGGTTACCCCATGTCTTCCACAAAATCTCACACACCTTCGATTTCATGGTAGCCCAGACCCAAATCCTACATGCCCAGTATGAGGAGCCCATGGACAACATTACTGTTCATAGTCTACCCTGGATACACAATGCTCATCAACTCTTTTTATTTTCAAAATCTCATCGTTTTGCTTCCAAACAAGTTCCAAGTTCAAACAAGCTGTGAGATTTGGCACCATAATAACCTAGTGGGAACTCATGGTTCTTTGCGTCATCAATGGATGTTCACTGATGGGTGACAACGCCTAAGGTATTTGCCCATTCTCTGAGGGACTTTGTGGTGAGCTCTTCATTCCATGGCGACCGCACCCACATTTAAACTGCTTTATCACAACCAGAAGCAGCTCGCTGTTACTCAAAGCCCTCAAGAGAAAGAAGTGGTGACTTTGTAAAAAGACATCGTTTCCCCAGATGTCTATGGGCTCTTGTCATGCATTTAAGGTTTCCCAAGGTAAAGGCATGAAACATAGAAACCAGTATATGGTCTTCTTGAAAAATCTATATCCTAAGACAGGTTTCTTATTGGAAACCAAACCAACACAGGAACAAATTCATTTTTGTTCTCAAGAGATTTCTGAAATTAAATTTAAACTTATTTGTTAAGTAGCCAGCTTTTTTAAAAAACTGCTGAATTTTATACTGTATGCTTAGGGTATGCTGTGCGCATTCACACCTGCTCAAGGATCTGGCCTACGGTAAGTGAGGGTTGAAGCCCACCCGTGCTCCATGCCAGGCTGACCCAGGCAGTAGCCCCATGGGCATGGAGGAAGGAGTGCCTTTTCATCATTTACGAAAAGGCACCGTATGGGCTAACTCAGCATGGCACAGGGTATCTATCTGTTCTCTCCTTCTTTCTCAGCATTAGAAATTTTACCTGGTTTCAAGGTCACACAGAATGAAGATGGCATCACCAAACCTCCCTTGCAGCTGAGTATGGACATGTGACTAGGTTCTGGCCAATGGGATGTAAACAAGTATTATGTGGAAGCTTCCAGGCACCTTCTTGAAAGACAGCTAGTGTATGACTTCTACCCGCTCTTCCCCACAACGTTGTATCACAGAAATTTTCAAATACAAAGAGAAGTTGGACGAATTATATAGTGAACACCTACATATTCATCTCTTAGTGACTTATTTTATCATCTATCCACCCCTCTGCCCATCCTTTAAAAATCCCAATTTTTATTTATTTCAGAAGTAAATTGCAAACACCAATATACTTTCCTCCAGAATACTTCAGAGTATATTTGTTTACAATATTTTGATGTAAAATTTACCTGTAGTGAAACTGTTAAACTTTAAGTGTACATTTGATGAGTCTTGACAAATACTACATCAAGATAAGGATGGATGATCACTTCAAAAACTTCCCTCATGCCTGTGGGCTCTGTGTCCTTGGGCATAGTTCCTGCCTCTCTGGGCTCAGTTCCCTGGTTATGCAATGTGGGCTTTTGCTTAGATGCTGAATTTATAGAGGCCCCATTGATTCTTTAGTCCTGTGCTAACCCTGAGACCTGCAGTGTTGCCCTCCCAGCCATGCCTCTCTGAACCTTCTCTTTTATCTTAGGCTGGACCAGAGGGTATCACTTGGTGGCCAAGGGAAGAATGGCTCCTCACTGGGCCCAGAAATGCCCTAGGGTTGGGGAAATGTAGGTGCCTGGGCAGTTTAGCAGCTGGTGGGGACTTACAGCTTTAGGGACCCTGGCCAGTGGCATCAAGTTGCTGGGTGACTGGTCACCATGTTAATCTGCTCTTGTTGCCACTAATACCAATTTGTGAGCAGACAGCCAGGATCAGACAGGCCAGTTGCTGAGCAACTGTGGGCAGCTCAGTATGTGGTTTACTTTTATGTCTCAAGGCTGGAATTAGAAATTAATTCACAGATATAAGTTTCTGGAGCTGTTTCAGATAAGTGGCTCCGAGGATCCCAGCCCAGCCAGCCTTCTTCTACCCTGTCGACACCCAGAGAGTCAGCAGGAGTCGGTTCTGGCTCCAGCTCCTCCACCACCATGCTGGGTGACCTGACTGAGCAGCTAGCCCTCTCTGGGCCCTTCATCTATACCCTGAAGTAGTTGCTCTGGAGGTCCTCTCCATCTTCTCAGACCTGGCATTCTGTGATGCTGATTTGGAATGAGATACCAGGCCTGCAGAGGAGCCCAGCAAGCCTCTTTGTCCATCCTCGGTCCGCAGGGCCACTCAGACCACTTCCACGCTGAGCCGCTGAGCCCCTGAAACCTTTGCTGAGCTCCAGTTCCCCATTTCCAAAGAGACCAGGCAATAAAGTGAGGTGACCTGAAAACTGCCGTGCAGCTCTGTTACATCTTCTAGGAGCTGAGAGGGATGTCCACAAACAGTGTCTCAGCTACAAGACCCTCCCTGTCCAGTCAGCCCTCTCCTCTAATTGCACACCCCCTCCTGCCACTCACTGGGCTCCAGTCACAGCAGCCTTCCTGCTGGTCTCCCTCCTTGCCACCCTCCTTCCTGCCACAGCATCCTAGTGTTCAACATCTCCCCAGTCTGGCAGGAACCTGCTCACTGCTCCCACTCCTCTCCTCCCACCCACCACCATCCTTCAGGTCTCTCCTCCGAGGCCGACCATTTCTGAGAAGCCTGCCCCGAGCTCCCGGTGAGTTCTGTGATGACCCTCATCACCATGGAAGCATTACCTTGGGGTCACTTGCCATTTAATAGCCATCTCCCTACTTGGACTGCGAGTTCTCTGAAGGAAGAAGTACATCAATTTTAGTTACCAAATTTGTCAGAGCCTGACTGTCCACCATTATTTATCCTCACATTCCCTTACGGTGACAGATCTTCTGGTTTTTAGCTTGACCTATATACCCCGAAAATGAAGATCACATTTCCCATCCTCTTTTGCAGCTGGGTGTGGCCATAAGCCCAATTCCTGGCCTATAGGACATGAGTGGGCAAGAGAAACACAACCCTAGGCTGTGCCCTTCCTCCTTCTGGTGGTGGAATACAGGTGTGACAAGGACTCTATTTCAGAAATACCAGGCACGAAGAAGAAGGGCCTGAGCAACAGCACAGGCTGGGACTTTGACAAGAGAGAATGTAATGGTCAGGGTTCTCCAGAGAAACAGAACTGATAGGATAGGTAGAAATTCACATACAAAGGAAATTTATCATAGAAATTGGTTCGTGTGATTATGGAGGCCGAGAAGTCCCACAGCCTCCTGTCTGCACACAGGAGGCCCAGGGAAGCTGACAGTGTGGTTCTAGGCCAGCCTAGAGGTGTGAGACCAGGAGAGCCAAGGGTATTAAGTCCCAGTTGAACTCTGAGGTATCAAGAGCCAGAAACTTGGATGTCTGAGAACAGGACAAGATGGGTGTTCCCGACCAAACAGAGAGCAAATGCATCCTTCCTCTGCCTTTCTGTTGTGCCCCGATCCTCCGTGGTTGACTGATGCCACTTGCATTGGTGAGAGTGATCTACTTTACTCACACCACTGATGCAAATAAATGCTTGTCTCCTCCAGAAACACCCTTGCAGACACTGCCAGAAGGAAGGTTATCTGGGCATCCTTTGGCCCAGTCGAGATGACACATAACATTAACTATGACAGAGAGGTAACCCTCTGTTTTGTTTGAGCCACCGCCATTCTGGGCCTATGTCACAGTAAGCATACCCCAGGCCTAATTAATCTACTTTATATGATAGGCATTTAGTAAATATTTGTTGCTTGAGAGCAAATGAATGAGTGAGCAAACTATTGTATTGTAGAACTAATGGTTATAAGCTTCAAACACATTTTGGATTTAAAGAGCTTTTGTGGGCTGACTTGGGACCTAATGAACGTTAATTTGCTTGAGCCAACATGGGCTAGGTCTTCCGTGGCTGGCCTGTGTATCACAGACAGTGGCGGGGCTCTTTGGCTCAGAAGCAGGGCTGCTTGACCCTCCTGCTCCAGACAGAGCCCTCAGACTCAAGGAGACTCTTCCCATAGCTAGATGCTCCTCACCAGTATGGGGTGCCCCTTTTACCCAGGGTTCTGCCAACGAGAAGCCCTATTGATGATAGGTAGGACATGCCAAATCCCTAAAAAATGAAAGCAAAACTAAACTTTAAAAAAAAAAAAGATTTTATTTATTATTTACAGAAAGAGGGGAAGGGAGAGAGGCAGAGAGGGAGAGAGACATCAATGTATGGTTACCTTTCACCTGCCTCCAGCTACAGACCTGGCTTGCAACCTGGTTATATGCCCTGGCTGGGAATCAAACCAGTGACCTCTGGGTTCGCAGGTCGGCACCTTATCCACTGTGCCACCAGCCAGGGCAAACTAAATTTTTTAAGGTAGATGTTTTAAAGTGTATTCAAAGGCTTTAAAACCGATGATATAAGAAGACATAAATAATATTTTGACAAGGGGACTGTCAGGACCAACACTACAAAAAAACAACAACACTACAGTAGAACCTGGAAATGTCCAGGGTACTTCCAAGATTCCTTAATTGCCAATGCTGAGCCACCACTCTTTTGGGTAAAGTGACCATGGTGGTTTTGAAATTCAAATGATCTGTGAGGGACATCCTGTCACTGAGGACAAGCTGTCCTCAGTGATTTGTTCCTCAGTGGGTATGAGCTTATGAAATCTTGCAGCTGATTCAAAGCAGGTTTGAATGGAGGGAAGGGAGAGAGACTGGCGCTGGACAAAGAGAGGAGGGAGGACAAAGCTGCAGGTAGAGAGGACAGTCACATGGCAGCCCTGTTGTCCCCCAGGGACTTCAGGGTCCATCCCCTTGAGGAGGTGCTAAGTTGGCGGTGGCTCTGAGCTCCCCCGGTCACTGCTGTCCTCAGTGGAAAGGGTTACCTGAGGCCGGTGAGGCAGGTCCTTGCCTCAAGGCAAAGATCTTTCTAGGCCACGCCGGTCAGATGTGTGTTGGCCTAAATTTAGGCTGCATGTGTTATTAATTAACCACAGAAGCCACGAGGTCAGGCAAATTCCGAGCCTTAGGTTCTCTTCATTCCTGCCCGACATGTGCAGGCGGGCCCAGGCCATGGAAACCAGGAGGACCCAAGTTCAGGTTTAGCGAGGAGATACATTAGCAGGTGATTATACTCATTGTGAAAGTCTCCTGTGCAAAGGGGTGCCCCAGGATGCTGCTTCCCAGCAGGCTCTGCTCCACCTGAACTCACTGTTCTTCAGAGAACCCTAGGGGCTGAGAAAGAAAAAGCAACTGGTGAGAGGAAATAAGACTGAATCCCCAGCTCCAACCTGTCTATTCTCACTCTAGGGTAACTGGAGGCAAGTCACTGACCTTCTCTGAGCTCCACTGTCCTTCCTGAGGAGGCTTTGCTCTCTAACACCCACCCCCCAACCCCCTAAGGCTCAGCACAGTCTCTCAGGGCTGCTTCTGAGCTGTGTGATCTTGCACAAATGACCTATTCTCCCTGACCCCCAGCTTTGTCAGTCATAGAAGAGGAAAGTCACAACAGCTATTTCAGAAGCTTTTTGCTAGAATTAAACGAGATAACAATGATGGGCATCTAGAATGCAGAGGCTGACCCATTCAGTGCAGTTAGGAGGCCCCTTGGTCACAAACCTCAGTTCTGTTCTCTTCCGCCCAGCACAGCCATTGGCTTCTGAATCACATCATTCGGTCTCTGGATGTTTCTGTGTTTCGGAGGACCCGGGGCAGCCCTGGCACTCAATGTAGCCTGCAGCAAAGCTCCCTCAGCCTCCAGTCAGTACTTGAAAAATTAAGTTCTCTCTCTGCCTCTCTCTCTCTCTCTCACACACGCACACACACTCACGCACACGTACATACATAGACACACACCCTGAATTTCCAACTTCCTAGACAAATCCGAAGACTGGGCCACCCTAGGTGTCAGTTCCCTTCAGGAGCCAGCCTGGCAGCTATTACGGAATAGTGGCTACTCTCTTTGAACAGGAACATGGTCTTCCCGTCCCTCCACAGTCCCCCGGCCCCTCTGGGGCTCTGGGATCATCACACATGCTTCTTGCTGCTCTGTGTCTGTTAGGCTCATCTCTCTCCAGCATCTTCTCTCTGCACCCAACTTCATGCACCCACCCAGTGTGGAGTACAGAATTGAACACAGAAAACACTCATTGACTGTGATCCTGTGCTCTTCCTCACAGTACCTCTGTGACCGTTACATGGGATTGGAACAAGCCACTAGATCTTTGAGCTGAATGAAACTAGGCCAGGGCCCATTTAAAGAAGATTAAGACTCCATTTCTGTGTTCCCTGTGAGTGTGGGGCAGTACATGGAAGCTGCCCTGGCAGAGGACAGGCATGGGGCTGGTTCCAGGATGCACAGCCACAGGCCAGGCTGCCAGAGGACTGCCTGTTCTCCCAATGGTAGTGCTATTTGGGGGGAGGCCTAGGGTTCTCCCTACCTCATCTCACCCATGTCAAGGACACCAGAACTGGCCTGCCTTTTATATTGCTCCTCTGAACATCCACCCTCGTCTTCATCCAATGCACCAGAGCTATTGTCAGCATAGAGCTGCCTACCAAGTTCCATTTCCTAGCCTCCTTACTGCTGGGTGTGGTCACAGGCCTGACTTCTAGGCAAAGGGATGTGAGCAGAGGTGAGTCGTACCACTTCCCATCCCAGCCTCTGAACACTTTCCCTGCAGACCCCTCCAAACTGTTTTCTTCCCATTGGCCAGGTTATTGACACCCAGGATAGACTTTGAGACCTCTGGATTGTTAAAGATCTCAGAGCTACAGTAAGCTTGGATGTCTAAAGGGCTGTGGATCGAAGTCCCTGGTGATCCAAGACTTCCACCCTAGACTGTTTGATGAGGGTGATCTATTTCCCTGTGGTTTAAGCTGTAACATTTTGGGGGTGTATGTGCTACAGCAAGCAGTTCAGCCTACCCTAATTAACACTATCTTTAAGAGCAGACTTTTAGTCTTGGAATGTATAGCTGCCTTGGGCTATCAAAAATGTCAATATTATGTAGACATGGCTCATGGGTTGGGGGAAGTCTTCAGCATACATAGGTGACATGTCTGCTGGCCAGTTACTACACTTCTGTCAACCTAAGATCACCACCAGGCAGAGGGAGGCTAGCATGCAGGTTTCTTAGCCTAAATGTGGCCAGGCTGTGGAACTTTGGTGGGGTCCCATTCACTAATCTGGCCACGCCCTCTCTCTGGTACCACCACCTCCCACCCTGGCAGTTCCTGGGATCCTGGCCCTGTGGGTTCTACAGCTCTGGGCCCTACCTGAGCACCCTGGTCAGTCTACCCCATCTCCCTCACTCACAGAACCTGGACAACCCAGGTCACTCACTTGGGTTTTCCCAGATCCTCTGGTGATGACAGGTAGTGATCATCTACCTGTCCCTAGAACTCAGAATGACCAGAAAGCTGTAATTCTGAATGCTTTATCTTTCCAAGTCATGGATGGCACTCTAATTTTCAAAAGTTCAGCTGTCTTTCTCTTCATCTTTCCTGCCATGATACTCCCACCCTGAAAGTCCTACACATGGACAGCTGTGGCTTACATCATGGCTGAGGGGCAGGACCTCCATATTGCTCACCCAACCCTGGTAGCAGGGCCAGGTGCAATCATTCCCACCTGATGAGGCCTGGAGGGAGAAGTGTCTCAGTGACAGAGCCTCACCACATGCAGGTGTCTTAATGCCTTGCCCTTTGTCACCAGGGTATCCGCAACATCCTCAGTGAGAGGCCTGGCAGCTGGGATCGTGTCAGGGATAATGCACATGGTCCCCAGGGCCAGCTCATGATGGCTGAAGGTCTCCCAAGCAACCCACCACCTGTCACTGGGGCTTTCCAATTGCTTTTCATGCTCATTTTTATTCCTTAGCTCCCAAGTTAAGACAAAAACTAAGTAGGATATTGACTTTACATCTTGGAGGCCAGACCTGAGGAGTCAGACCTGCTGGGAGAACAGGTAAGTTCTTCTGACCTCACAGAGCTTGAGCAGATCCATCTGCAGGGCTGTTGTGACTCCCAAGCCAGCTGAAGAGGGTTCATGGTGCAGATATTTACAAGTCTAGCCCCTGTCTGTGTCCTACCTGAGGTCATTCGACAGAATGAGCTGAGGATGGGTGGGAAGAGCATGGGCTTTGGAACCCAAGACCCCTGGGTTCAGATCTCTGCCTCCATACTTCCCTGGATCTCAGTTTGTTCATGTGTAAAAGGAAACTAGAATATAGTCACAAATGGGTCTGTTGTGAAAACCAATAAGTAGAAGCTTTTGAGCATCTACCATGGACTGTAGGTGTGACTATTAAGAATAACAAAGCCCATTTTTTCAAGCTGTCATCTGCCTCACTGCTTGGTCACTTCCTTCGTAGCTCCTCGACCAGCCCTCACTCTTCTTACTTGGTGCAAAGTTGTGGCTCCTAACCTTTGCCCAAGCTCTTCCCACTCAGCAGGGAGCACTCCTGAGAAATACCGTCTAAACCCAATTGACTCTCTCAGTGAGTGCGTGTGCGTGCGCGTGCGCGTGCATGCTGAGGATAAGAAGGGGGCAATTTTGCCTTTGGTCTGCACGTGTCCTGCCCAGGAGAGGGGAGTGCCTGTGAAAATGCTGGGGTTGATCTCAGGCTATGCTCTGAGAGCAGCTGTATCCCTGGTGAGAGGGTAAACCGGATGGCGGAGAGAGGCGGGACAGGCAGGGGTGGAGGGCTTGCAGCCTGTCCACTCCCAAATTGGTGCCTGCAGCTCCTCTTCCCTCAGGGCCTTTTTGTTTACAGAGTGTTCTAGCTAAAGGGACAAGCAGCCACAGAAAGAACGAACTGAGCTCTGGAAAGTGGGAAGGTTTCCCTGCCTTTCCAGGTCTGTCCAGCCTTGAACCCTGGCCTGTGCCCCTAGCTTTCTCCAAAGTACCAGCACACTCACTAGCTGGGCTCAGCCACCTACCTCTAGCCCTAGGGCTGGGGCCAAATGCCTCCCCACTGGCTCTGCCAAGAGCAAAGGCCGCAGAGAGCCCTCATCTCTGTTCTAATAGGCCGTTAGGGCTGGTTCCTTGTGTGAGGGCAGAGGTGGGGCTGTCTGCAGATAGGACCATTCATAGGCTGTGCAGGTGAATCCACCGGCCCACTTACCAATACACACTGACCTGCAGCCATGCTCTGGTGCTGCAAAAACTCAGACGTGCCCTGAGCAGTCCTTGCTTTGGGGGAACTTGTGGCCAGGGTGGGAGATAGGACACAAGGATAAAGAATAATTTGCAAAGGAGGCTTGGAACCCTCAGGGACAAGTTCTGTGCACACCCCAGGGAGGAAGAGGGCTGAGGACTACGGTTGGGGAGGTGATTTGGGAGAGCTTCCTAGGAGAGATGGGGAAGGGAGCACAGCTCTGAAAGGAAAAAGCTGTCCTCTGTGTACATGTCTGCTGCTCTTATCTGTCTCCTTGCTTAGAGTCCAGCCCTGAAATTGTCTGCTCAAGCACAGTGAGCTTATACCTGAGTGGGTAGCTCAGGACATGAGGTTTAGCCTATCCAAGGCTGTGTCTTTAGGAGCTGTTTTCCATGGAGTGGCATCCTGGCCACTGGGCAGCATCCTGGGGGCCCAGCCACAGTTTGGGATGTCCCTGTGCCCCAGTTCCACTGCTGTGCCTCAACTCCTTGCTCCACTTCTCTGCCACCCTCCACAGCCTCCACTCCCTGGGGCTGCCCATCCATGGCTGACCCCTGGCCTCTGCTCCACAGTCTCTATTCGCAACCTGCTCTCTCTGGATCCCTCTCTCTGTGTTTTGAGTCCAAAAGCCCCAAGAAGGAGCATCAGTTTGGCTGAATAGACACTGGGCTCTGGGCCATGCTCTTGATCCAGGCTACTGACAGCTGCCCTGAGTCAAGGCTCCAACTCTGGCCTCCCCAGCTGCGGTCAGAGCCACGGGTGCACAGAAGTGCCGGCCCTCTGCCTGTGTGTGTGTGTGGGGGGGGGGGGGGGGGGGGGGGGGGGGGGGGGGGGGGGGGGGGGGGGGGGGGGGGGGTGCAGTATACTCTCAGAGCCCTTCACATCCAGTGTCACCCCAGTGATCCGAGACCCTGCAGCAGCCTCAGGGAATGCCACAAGCAAGCACCAATGGAAGTTGACCCGTCTGAACACTGCTCCTGGAATGCTTTGCACCAGGACCTCCAAGGGACCCAGGTGGCAACCACACAGCACTTGACAAGCTGTGAGCCTTGTACGCTGACCCAAGCCAGGAAGCCAGCACCATGAACAGCTTGGTTTTCACCAAACTTCAAGGCTGCTTGGGCAAAAAATACGTGTTCTTTTCTGCCCCGCCAAACACTTCTCTCCTTTGATTCTGCCATTGTTCTTTCCAGGGAAATTTAGTTTTAAAACCAAAAACATGTTTTCTAACATCCATGTGCCAACAAATGTTTGATTTGAAAGCAATTCTTTGCTCAGTTTAAGCTTTGTTTTTAAGGGGCAGGACAAAACATCATACCCATCTGTCCAGAGTGTGTACTTGGCCCGGACACAGCCCTGTGTTCCTTTGAGCTTGGAAATCTGGCCCGAGATGTCCAACTGAAACCTCATTGTGAGGGTCACATAGTTTCCGATCTGAAGGGTGAGGCAGCGCTGGGTGGCAGCAAGATCATCCCTTTAAATAAGGAAAGGGCACCAAAATATCCTGCACTGCAGCATTATCAACCCCGGATGTGTCTCCACACACAAAGCTGTTTGCAAAAGAAAGCCGCTTTTGAGTTTTGGCCAACGGTGATGTTGAAAACAATGAAGCTAATAAGTAACCAGTTGCTGGATGAAATCAAACTGTTTTGTTTTGGGGGGGTTCTCTGTCTCTGGGAGCAGTTCTTCCACTTCAGGGGAAGACCCCTTCATCGCTCAGTCACCTCCTCTACTACAGAGACACTGTCCCCACCAGCCTGCGGTGTCCCATAGGTGCACTCAGCCGCTGCAGCATGAGCCAAACCGCACTCCCAAACCACCCCGGCATAGGAAGAAAACTCCAGCTCCTTAAGGGGCGAGAAACCTTGAAGATAAGTGGTGACTACTGGGCGTCTGAACTTCTCTGAGATAATCGCTGTGGTAAAGAGCCAGGAGGAGCAACATGAGGCAAGGATCTGGGTCACTTGAGGGCTCTAGTTTTGGGGCAGATTTGAAGGTGAGAGGTACACTCCACCACTCATAGTGAGTGAGGCTTTGGCTTATATTCTTTGACCCTTATCTTGGGCCCAAGGCCTGGCCTGGCGTGTTTGGGAATGAGCCATAGCCACTGTAAACTTTGTCCTCCAGGGATGGATGTGTGCTGCCAGCCCTTGAGGTAGCAGAGCCTCTTAGCAGTGAGGGGAAGGTCGTCCACCCCCACATCTCTGCACCAGCAGGCGGGGGTGCAGGGAGGGAAGCCTAGCAGAGGAAGGTGGGGGCTGGTAAGCCTGAGCCCACAGCCCCTGCCCAGAGCCTGCCAACTGTCACCTCAATGACTCTGACCGGTACACTTGGATCTCATGACCTTGGCATCTTTACAGCAAACTTGCATTTTAGAGCAATGCCCAGCTTATGTTCTAACTAGTATGCATGGTTTACCATCATCGTCATCTTGTATAGAATTCATTTTAGTAAGTTACCTTGGATCAGTTTTTTTTTTTTTTTTTAAGATTTTATTTATTATTTTTAGAGAGACGGGAAGGGAAAGAAGCAAAAAGGGAGAGAGACATCAATGTATGGTTGCCTTTCACCTGCCCCCAACTATGGACCTGGCTGGAGACCTGGCTTGCAACCTGGCTATGTGCCCTGGCTGGGAATCGAACCAGTGACCTTTGAGTTTGCAGGCCGGCGCCTTATCCACTGTGCCACCAGCCAGGGCCTGGATCAGTTTTGTTCTTTCACCCATCCAACCACTTAGTGATCCCTGAGCATTTTCTGTGCTGGTAGCTGGGAAAAAATGCAAAGGCAAGTAACTCAGTTTCCCATTTAGGACCGGGAGTTGATAGCTGGCTGTGGGAAGACAGATGACATTATATGCCCTAGGCCAGCAAAAAGCCTCCAGCCTGGTGAGTGAGCCTATGTGCTTGTGCGCATGTGTGTGCTTGTGTGTCCCTGGGCATGCACACACATGCACAAGAGGGAGAGAAAGAGAAGAGGTCTATTCTGGGGGCGGGAGGTGCTGCTCTTGTAAACAGGGACTCATTTATCCATTGAAAGGTATTGAGCACCTGCTATGCAACAGCTAACAAGACATGAATACACCACAAGCCCAGCTTGGATGATGCCCTGTCCAGGGCCAAGAACAGACATCAGAATGTTGGTTGCTCAGGACACTCCCTAAGGTGAGGACAAGATCAGTACAGATTCCATCATGCCCAGAGCTAGTGAGAAGTTCCTGTGTCCAGCTGTAGGGCACAGCTGTGGCATTTGTCCCCGCACTGAGGATGGACTCACACTGAGCCATTGATGGTTTTTCCCCAATTTTGTTGTGACCAAGAGCTGGGATTAAGGCTATATCTGAAGCCATTGCACAGAAAACACCATAACTATTCTCCTCAAAAATATTCCTAACCATTCCTACCAATCAATCATTGATTGTTGTTCATTGAGTCCAGCACTGTATATTCATCTTCTCTTTAATCTTCCCAATAACCTTATCATGAAGGCATCTTACCCCATTTTACAGATGAGAAAACTGAGGCTCAGAGAAGAGGTGGCAGACGTACAATTCAAACCTCTGTTGTAAAAACTTGAAAGCCATGTGCAATTTTTATTTATTCATCCAACACAGATTAAATGCTGAAGTGTCTTGGGCTTGGGGCCAGACCCTGAGGACAGAGGAGTGAGCCACACTCATTAAGGGCTGTGAACACCAGCTCGGCAGAAGGCACAGGATCGGGGCTCTGCTTTGGCTCAGAGTCAGATGTGTTGCCATCATCAGCCCTCCAATCCATCACACCAGCCATCTAGTTGCCCTACTTTGCCACCTGTGGGCACCCTGATGGGAAAGAGGGCACATTTCTCTGCTTCCTTTCAGGTGACACATGAGCACGTGAAAGGGTAGAGTCAGACCTGTTTAATGTCACATCTGGACCTTACAACCAGCAGGTAGTTAGAGGCTCTGCATCATACTGTCAGTGTCTACACTTAGATTTTTTCCCTACCTATTTTCACTTAGGCCTCACAATGACTCTGTAACTTGGATATTATTGGCTCCATTTCACAGACAAGGGAATAGAGGCCCAGGGAAGTCAATTAAGTTACTCCACATCGTGCATCCTGACCCAGTCACCCCCACACTGGGCTGCCTCTTGGTGCAACCAGCTGGGGAGGGGCAAGGGAACTAAGCATCACCAGGAGGGTCACTGAGCAAGGTGGCACCTACTCTCTTTCCTTATTTACCATATTCGATGAACTCTGGGAGACTTTTTTTACATTTTGGCATCTTTGAAACCTGGGCGCATCTCAAAATCCTGGCCAGGACAAGCAGCTGACATGACCGTGCTGCCCTTTTCTGGCTTGCACATCAAAACTTGCAGGATATATCGTGATTTCATGGAGCCCACTAAAAATGAGGTGCTGACCACTCAGCTTTTGATGTCATAGAGGACGAGCCTGTCCCCACTTGTGACTTCACCGCAAGAGCCACGTGCCAGTGAGGGCCACAAGGAGGTGAAGGGGCTTCCAGTGGCCCTGTCCCTTTGAGCTCAGTATAGCAGCAGCCATTGTGATGGAAATTATAATTGCTCCCACTGTGTAGCCCCTGCTGTGTAGGAAGCCAGGGCTCCATCCCAGGCCCATTGCTCCTCTCCGCACCACGACTCGAGGCCCCACAGCGAGGTCTGTCTCCAGCCAGGCTTCTCCCTAAACTCCAGATGCTCACATCCACCTGTGACATCTGCTTGGAGGTCTTGTACCCATCCTTATATCAGTTTTTCCAGAACCAAACTTCTGAACACCTTGCAGGTGGCGCAGGTGCTGTGGAGGCTTCCATGAGAAGAATGGGACCCTTGCCTCATAGATAAGAAAACCTGAACTCATTGTGGGTGAGAGGAGACTGCACAGGAACTGCTTGCTTACATCCATGAGTGCTGAGCTGACAGGGTGACTTAGCTGGAGCTGAGATTCTGCCACACCACGTTGCTAGGGTCCCCCATGATCATGTAGGGAGAGAGGTCACTGTTTCCCTGGTGGGATCAGCTCTGGCTCTGGATTTCATCTCTAACGTATTAGAAGAGTGAGGATCTTGGGTCCTGCCGCATGGCACTGTGGAGAGGCCTGGAGCAGGGCCAGCCGCTGTGGGTCCCATGGCCACCGTTGCTGGCTTGCAGTCCCTGAGCGCTGGAGCCAGCTCACATCTTCAGGCCTCCCCATCTTCACCTGATGGCACCATGTACCCCAGCCCCCTTCCTTAATAGTCTCATTTTAATTGCTAGAATTCTATAATAAGGAAGCAGGAGAGATGGAAAGTCACCCCTCAAGCTCCACCCCACTCCCCAGAACCCCCTCCTGTGGGCAGTTGTAAATTTCTCTCTGCTGTGTTCTCTGTGCATGTGTGTGTATACACCCGGGTGACTGCGCATACAGGACTTTAGGAAATACAAATGGGACCCAGCCGCTCTTGTGGTTGCGCATCTTGCTTCCATTTTCACTTAATAAGTTGGGAGCATTCCTTAATGCCAGAGTAGATTCTTGTCATTGGCTGCATAGTTCTCTTTCGTGCAACCACCACCCTGCTGTGGAACAGTGAGGTGGCTCCCCTCCATTTCTTGTGCTAGAACAAACTATGATGCATTGAACATCTTTGGCATTTTGCAAAGATAGCCTCCTAAAAGCGGAATTTCTGGGTCATAAGGAGCGTTCGTTTTAAATGTCACTAAGCCTGCCCAGCTTGCCCTTCCCTTGTCAGCAGGCACCACACCCATCCCACGTAGGAGGCTCCAGGACCTCTTACCAGTACAGCATTAGCCTTCCTTGCAGTTTTGCTCCCCCTGCGCCCCCTTTGGTTCTTGCTGGTGATTGGTGAGCAGCTATCTATTCAGCTGTTCACTGGTCATGAGCACTTCTCACTCTATGAATTACCCACTCCTCTCCTTTATCCATCCCCCCCCCCTGCAAGGGTTGTAGGTATCTTACTTATTGGCTATTGGAATCTCATTATGTGTTGTGATATTAATTTGTTGTCTGGTGCACATGTTTTAAATATTTTATACCAGGCAGTCAAATACCTTTTAACTCTGTTTATCATGTTTTTGCCCTGCATAAGCTTTTTATTTTTATGTAGTCAAGTCTGTCAGGCTTTTCTTTTATAGCTTCTGGATTTCGTGTCTTGCTTAGAACGGCATTCCCTCCTCCAGGATCATGAAAACACTCTCTTTTCATCCAGTGGTTTTTATAGTTTTGTTTTTTCCTTTTACAGCCTTAATCCATCTGAAATGTGTTTTGCAGCATGACAGACACTCCCTCTCTTGTGAAACCTGGTCTTTGCTGTGCACACGCAGATGTTCCCACTGCGCCATCTTCCCATTCACTCACCAAGTTCACAGAGGCTTCGCTCTATGCTAAGTACTGGTGATACAGCAGAGGGGGCCATGGGCCTGCCCTCAAAGGAAGGGTATCTGGTGGAGGAGACACAGTGCAAACAGATAAATACATAATTAGTAATGCAACTTCTGGTAACTTGAGGACAATAAAATGGCATAAGGGATAGAGGGTTAGCACTGCTGTGATATTTTTAAAAATGTGGTCAGGAAAAGCCTCTCTGAGAAGATGGCTAAAGCCAGAGATGTTAATGAAATGAGGGCATGAGCCACATGGCTATTGGAGAGAAGGCTGCCCCAGACAAGGAAATAGCCAGCGCAAAGGCCCTGAGGTGGGAATGTGTTTTGCTCAGTCAAGGAACAGCAGGGTGGCCATGTGGCCTGAGGTAGGGCCTGGGGACGGGTGGAGCAAATCATGGGGCTGCGGAGGCCACTGGGGAGGGTCAGGCTTTATTCTGGGTGTGACTGGAAGTGTTTGACAGTGGCCTTGGTGCATGAGGCATGAGAGGAAAAGGTGAGTGATTGGCTGTTGGTGTCTGAGTATTTCTTTCCTCTGTTGGTCTTTCGTGACCAACAGTACCCATCCCATGCCTCACTCCTCACACTCATTCTCATTCCTGTGGTGTTAATTGCCACCCATGTGCAACTTAGCACAGTTGCGGGCCTTCCATGAGCATCTGAGAGTGACCCATGTTAACTCCATCCCACACCCTGGTCCCAGTCCTCTGTCTCCAGTGACCCTGACCCCATCAGAACCTCACACAAAACATATCCCAATATAAAATCCATCCCTCCCTCCCCATTCTCTAGAGAAGGTGATGGAAATGGATGCTGGTCAGTGGATAGCCACATAGGCCACATAGGGGTGCAGCAATCATACCGCTACCTGGACCAGGAGGAGGCTGGGCAAGGGGAGGTTGCATCCTTGACCTGGGAAACTGACAGGTCAGCCAGATGGAAATGTCACCAGTGCAGCACTGCACTCCAGGAGGGTATGCAGAGTTGGCCCAGGACAAGGAGGGAGCCCTGAGCCCACCCAAGAGGCAGAGGCAGCTGGAAGAAGTTGTCCCAGCCCTGGGGCCCGGGGCTGCTCTCCAAGAGGGAGGCAGCAGGAAAGTGGTCAAGGAGGAACCTCAGTGGGGACAGAGGAGCAAGAGAGGCTGTCCAGGGAGAGAGCAGAGGACTCAGAAAGGTGGGGAAACAAGAAGGGTGACTCCATGACATCCCTCAGATATCATGACTTCACCAAGGGTATGGACCTTACATGGGTAAAAGGGTTCTGTTCTCATCAAATTTGTGGGTGTGTGCACACACGTGCAAAACACACATACACGTACCACAGACATAACACACATACCCACACACTCCACAGATACACACACCACACTACACACACAGACACAAATATACCACACAGACCATGGATACATACCCATCAGGTATATATACCACAATCACATAGCTACCTCATCTGCAATAGTACAAAAGCACCATCCACATGCACACCCAGACATAGCAACACAGACATACAGAGACACACCGCTGATCCTCAGTTCTCACCAGGGTCAACCGAAGCCCTTGCCCAGGGCCCTGCAATTCACTGGATTCCCCCGAGTAGGAAGTACAGGCTCCTCCAGGGCAACGCAGGGCGGAGGAGACAGGGCACCCCACAGAGGTGGGGCCCCCTACTGAGGCGGCTGCTGCAGCACTGGAGCTGGGCTGTCTGTGCCAGAAGCTGCACTGCCTGCTGAGCCGGGCCTGCCTTTCTGTGGTGACAGCCAGCCTGCTGATGCAGGGACTGTGGGGAGGAGAGCCCTCGGGGTCCCTGCCTGGGCTGGTTAGCAGGCAGTTTGAGGGTCTTTGAGCTGGTCCCCAGCAGGTCACACTCTCCTCCCCTCACAGGACTGTCATGGTGCTGAGTACACCCCCACCCCACCTTCCATGTACCTTCATGCATTTTTTTAGCCATGGTTCCTTTTTGGAATCTAAGAAGGGGGAGAATGGGGGTTAAACGCTAAAGCAGAGAGGGAAGAGAGTCAGGAAGGGGGAAGGAGAAGGGCCGGCAAGGGGGCCTCCTTTGACTGCCAACTCCTCAGCAGGCACACTGCACAGCCTTATCTTTACCCCTCTACCTGCCTCCTCAGGGCTGTTGTTACTCTATTTCTCAGGTGACCAGAACAGTTTCGTGGCTTGCCAGAGGTCACAAAGCTAACCAACTCCACTAGGGCTGGTCCATAGCCCTCTCTCTGCCATGTATGACACCTCTCAGGACAACAGACCAACACCAAGCTCAGGGGGCAGCTCAACCAAGCCAACCATGCCCCCCAAATTAGCTCAGCCATCCTTTCTGCGGGGAGGCATCATGGCCCTGTCCCATGGGAGAGCTAGGAGGGTCAGGGAAGGAAGACCGGGACCACCAGTGGAGGCAAACAGGGTAGGCCTTTCCCAGGGAGCTTGGGATCAGGGGTCATTTGAGGGGAGAGAGCCAGGCCAAGTGCCCAAGGACTGAAAGCTGCAGTTCAGGACAACCAGGGTCAGGGTGGCCACCAAAGCATGGGAGGGAAGGATGTGGGTACTGGAAAGTCCTGACATCAAGCTCCTTGATAATGCTTCTCATGGACGGATCAGGGTGGGCTCCCTATTGGGTCCAGGCTGGTGCCCATCATCTTCCCCCTGCATGAGGCCCACGTGGAGAGAAGCACTCAGGAGTGAGGTGGGAGGCAAAACGCCAGCATTGGGCCAGCAGGCTAAGGTGAGAGGTGGGTGGAAGAGGGCAAGGGAGGCAAGCAGGAAGGCCCTCCCTCCTGGACATCAGAAATCACAGTTACAGTAATTATGAAAGTGGATACCTCAAAATGTTGGCTGTCACCTGGCTCTTGGCCTGCTGCTGTCTCCTATTCCACAATAGTGTCCTTTGGTCCCTGAGTGCAGACACACTTCCATTTAGATCTCTAGGAGTAATTCTGACCTTTCCCAGAAAAGCACTTAAAGATCTCCAATCTAACATTCTGGAATTCAGAAGCACTCAACCATCTCACGAGACCCCAGACCATGGCTCCCTGCCCCGCTCTTTAGTGTCAGCTCCACCAGGCCCCTCAGAAGTTCCCAGACACCCGGACTTAACCATGCCTCCAGCCAGCTGCTTCCTTCCCCGGCCTCCCTCCGCAGAGGTCTGCATGTCCAGCTGCCTCTCATCCTCTGGCTCTGCTCTTAGCAAGGCCCTCCCTACCACTCCCAAACTTCTACACACTCCCCACAATTTACATAGGCTGCCATACTTAGTAGCACATATAATTGATCAAAATTAGTCAGCTAGTTTGATAATCAGTTATTTAGCTCCTGGCTTATGTCTGTTCTCCCAACCTGCTTGTAAGGACCCAGATCAGAGGGCAGGGACGTTGTTTGTCCTATTCAGCACTTGATCTCTTGGTTCAACACAAGGTGGTATAAATGAATGAATGAAAGAATAAACGAATGACCGCACCCACTGGACACAATTCCCCTGATGAATAGGATAGAGTTCCCACCCCCGGAGACTCCTGGTGCATGGGTCTAGCCTAGTTCAAGCCTCTCCCCACCCGGAGTGTCAGCTCTGACAAACAGCCTTCTCCCTTGCCTCCAAGCTGCCCCTTGCACATCAGTCCCCACTCCTCCACACCTGTCTTAGTTCTAGTGGGAACCCCTGCTGGCCATTCCTGAGGCCATAACCCTGTGGCTACTGGAAGTCTTGCTCTTCCCTGGCTGGAGGAGACCCCAGGAGACACGAATCTTAGGCTGAATGGCACAGAGAGAGACACTCTGCTAAGCCAGCAGAGATGGGGGAGCCCTCATTCTCAGGAAGATGAGCAACTGCTGCAAGGCCCCTGGAAGGGGAGGGTCACTGTGGGAGCCAACTAGGGAGTGATGGCCTTCACCTGGGCAGGTGATGTGATTGAGGACCTGCAGCCCTTATCTCTTGGATGGCCAGGAGTAGGGGTGATACCTGGGCCCACCTCACTTCTGGAGAAGGCCTTGGGGAGCTGCAGGGGCTCATTAGTACCCACATCACAAAACCACACAGCTTTGGGATAATCCCAGGCAATGTACCCCCAACACTTTGAAAACTTTAGTTTTTTTTTTACTGAGTATGAGGCTGCCTAAATCTAATCTGTGGCTCACAAAGAGACCAGGGGAGGTTGTAAATAATTGGAGGTAGGGATTCAATCAACAAGGATGCTTCTGCTGCAATGGATAGAAAACCGAATCAAAAATGGTGTTGAAGACAATTTCACAAACAAGAAATCTTGAGGAAGACAGCACCAGGGTTTGATTTAGTGTGTCAGTGGCATCACTCTGGACCCAAGTTCCTTCTGTGGGTTCCTTGGTGCGTTTGTTAACTTTGCCCTCAGATAGCTCCCCTCCTGGTTTCCAGATGACTGCCAATGTTCCAGGCATTATACATAAATATAGTGCCCCCGAGGGACAAGAACACACCTCTGCCTATGCGTATCTTAGTCAGTGGAAAACCTTTCCCAAAACCCAGCTCATTTCCACTTACACCTTACTGGCCAGAATTGTGTCACATGCCTGTTTTCAAATCGATCACCGACAAGAAGCTTGGAATGACCATGTTTGGTTTAGAATAGTTAGGATTTACCTTCAAATCCTGGATGGAGTGGGTGTGGACACCAGCAAACCCAGCTATTACCGGTGGTGAAGAAGGCCACTGAGGAAGAGACTGACCTCCATGGCAGAGAGTTCAAGGAAGGGCTTGAGAACCATGGTGTCCCAGGACCTACAGTTCCCAAGCATGCTGGGTTCAAGGAAGACTTGAACCCAGTTCTTGTCTTGTCCCTTGTGTTACACAGCAGCACACACCTGTGATAACACTTGGCTGTTGAACACTGCAGAGCGGGAACCCCAGTTTGGGCCAGAGCTGCAAATTGACAGCAAAGGAAGTTTGGGAATCTGGGATTAGACCAACTGAACACCTGACCGTCTAGACTGATGTTCTTCTGCTCAGAGCCCAGGGCCCCCTCCTCTGTCAGGGCTCGATAAACATTTCTCAACAAGCACCCACAGGAGGGAATACATCCTGGTGATGAAGTTGGCCTCAGCTCAGAAGCTAAGGCTTCTGCCTCCCTGGAAGCGCCTAGCCCAGGCAGCTGCAGGCCTATCCTGTGCTCTCAGCAAAGACAGGAGCATCCTTCGGAGGACAGTGCGGGAAAAGCCCCGCCCTCTGGAACAGCATCTGCTTCCTGCCAGGAATTCAGCAACACAAGGTATTTTACAGGCCAGCGGCTTCCCTGTGATTTCCAAGCCTGTTACCCCTCCATGAGGCATACCTGCATGGGAAGAGGCAGAGATGAGCTCCCCAAGGTCATGTCTCCCCACATCATTAGCTACCATTGATGGGAAGTCAAATGGCCCTTGAGTGGAAGGTGGCATGTGGAAAAATGTATTTGCTTTGAGAGCCAGCTTTCCCGATCATATCATCTGCTCTTAGCTCAGGGCTGAAATTGGACTGGTTCTTCCCAATTTCTGGCAGTCATTTCCTTTGATTTTTTTTTTTTTTTTTTGAGAGAAAAAATTTTTTAATTAATTTATTTTCCCTAATTTATTCTATTCTATTATTTGCAGAAAGAGGGGAAGGGAGTGAGGCAGAGAGGGAGAGAGACATCAATGTATGGTTGGTTGCCTTTCACCTGCCTCCAGCTATGGTCCTGGCTGAAGACCTGGCTTGCAACCTGGTTATGTGTCCTGGCTGGAGAATCGAATCAGCGACCTTTGGGTTCTCAGGCCAATGCCTTATCCACTGTGTTACCAGCCAGGGCTGTCCTTTGATTTTTTAGAGAGGAGTTCAGGAAGGCAATAGAACAGCCCCCAGACGGGCCACAGAATGTTGCAGCCTTCAGAGATTTCAGAGTCAACAGGCAGAGGAACTGAGGAAAGCTGGAAACTGACATGCTTTTTAAATTTAAATTTATTTCTCATATTTGAGCTCATTTAATTCACTTCACAGTCTGTAAGACAGTCGACCCAGGGATTTTTATGTCCATTTGACGGATGAAAATATTGAGTGGCTTGCCCAGTTGGGTGAGTGGGAGAACTGAGGGTAGAACCCTCCAAGCCCTGAGCAGTTTGATGGCATATCATGATGTGTCCATGGACGAGAAGGCCCTGCCCTGGGATGTCCTGCCCTCTACTTTGGTCCTCCAACAGATGCCTCATTATAGGGAGTCTACTTCCCAAGGTACCAACAAAGCTGGCTAATGCACTCTTGGTTGCGATGAATGCTTTGAACTGAGCTGCTAATGCTGTGTTTGGAATGTCAGATTGAAGCTGGATTTTAGCTATATGTGTGGTGATTAGCAGAGGTAGAATGTTTCCTGTATCTGGTGTCCTCTTATCAAAAGTGAGTCAGGACTTGGCCCACTGTGTCCATCAACAAAAAGGGCAGAAAATCTATCTCTCTGGGCCACCTAGGGCCCAAACCTTCCCAAGATGTACGTGTTGTATGGCTGAACCCCCCACCCCTCTCTGAAGGGATGTGCTTTCCTTGGCCAGCAAGGAAATATCCAGTTCCAGGTATTCTTCGTATCCTACTGCTAGGGGCCTCCGTCACTGGAACAAACCCAGCTCATTCTCCACCATCAGCACATGCCCTGCCTTTCTGGACCCAGGAGAAAGATGGGCCCTTGGTTTTCCTCTTGCTCAGGAGCCCTTTCCTTCCTCAGTGGTTCCCCAGGTCTGGGAGAGCCACTAAAGCTGGACCATGCTTTATTCCCATCCTAAGTCATTGACTCTGAAAAAAATCCCATCATCCCAAAGGGACAAAACCTGCTTCTAGCTCACTCCAAAGTGCTGGACTTGAGGCTGGGCTGACAGGGGACACATATTGGGTGTCAGTCTTCATGGACCTCTGTCCCTCTCAGTGCCAAGCTCCGCTTTCCCCCACTTTAAGGCCCAGCCAAAGCTCATCCCCATTCATATCCTGAGCCTCCTTTGATGACGATTGTCCTCTCTTCTATGCCATCTTGGGCCAGCTCAGGATTTTAATTCCCAGTCACATGCAGATAAGCTCTGGATCTGTATCTCCAGGTGGGGCCTGTCTCCTGATCTTTGTCCTGCGTGCAGGGGCCACTAAAAGGGTCCCCTGGCCTGGGCCCACAAGCTGTGCCCATGATCACCTCCCCAAACTGCTACTTTACCTGCATCTCCATCTGGGAGTCCTCTGTGAACCCAGAGCCCCAACATACAATCACCATATTCTGTTTCTTCTTTCTGTTCCCACTGCCACCCTCGGGGGTAGGGGGGATAGGGGGTTGTTACTCCAGCAGCCTCTTCACTGGTCTCCTGACCTGGCCTTTCCTCCTTCCCTATTCACTTTTCCCTGGGAGAAAAAAAAAACCCAAAACATTCTAGTTGCAAACCTTGCCATGCATTGAAACAGTCTGCTGCCCAAACCAAAGTTGAACCTCTTCTTTCTCTTGGATACCCTTCCTACCTGCTGTTCCTGGTAGGCAGGAGCTTTGTTCTCTTGATGCCCCCTGGGTCCCTGCCTTTCACAGCAACCACCAGCCCAAGGTCAAAATATTACAGCCCTGAGGAGCAACTTGAGCTTATTCACAGCTTAAGAGACTGGCTCAGGAGTGTGCACACCAGTTTGGGTACTGGTCTTTTCTTATGAATATTGCCCTAGTTTGGAGTCTCATCTACTGCGGCCTATCAGTCTTCCTTCACCCTACCGCCAGGGCAAGTTGGAAGGCCTAGGGGCTGGTTTTCATTCTCCAACACTCTTTCCCAACAGGGACTCCTCTCCCAGCATTTGAACTTACCATCCTGGGCCCAACTGAGTCATGTGTGGCCTCCCAACTGAACTGTGAACCTACAATAATGTGTTAATGACTACCTCAATCCTCAATGTTTGCAATGCTACTAAGGATCTTAGGAAAAGATGCCTTATCCCAAAGGAATGAAAAAAACAGATGATGTGGCTGATAGATAGCAGGGGCACTGGGATGTGGAGGGGCAGGGCTGAGAAGGAGCTGGAGACTGTTCCTTCTATCACCCCCCCACCCCCACCCCACCACTACCTTGCCTGAAAGGCCAGACCCTCAGCCTCCTGCCCATGCCAGCCCAGGTTGTGCTTGCAAGGCCTCCTGAACTGAGCCCAAGGTCCTGCCTGCAGCAGGGGTTGCCAGGGCTGGAGTCCAAGGGAACCCCACGAGCTTAGAATTTAGAACTGGAATCTTTCAAAGTCTGAGTCCATTTAGACTCTGAAAAGCACAACTTTTATTCCTTAAACAGAAAGGGTGAGGGGCCGGTGGGGAGTGGTGGGGAGAGAGAGCATAAAACATCTCATAAAAAGGCTGCGAGTCCCCGCTGGACATCAAAGGCTCCTGGGGAGCCGCCTGCGGATGAGTTCAGGGTAAAGGAATCATCAGCATATGGATTAAATTCCCCATTCATTATGCATCCGCCGAGCCTAAGAGGAAACTTCACACAGCAGGGCCCCGGTTCAACGAGCTGGAAAACGCTCTGAGTCACGGAGGGACCCCAAAGGCAGCGGGCCACTCCCTGCGGTCCCAGAGCTTTCTGCTGTGGAAAAACCCGTGCTGGAGGACGTGGGCTATGTCCTCGAAGGGGTTGGCCTCAGATCACTGCGGGCATGGCAACTGCCCCTCCGATGTCTCTGTCCCTTGCAACGTAGCCAGCCCCCTCCTTGGGTCGCCTCACCTGCCCCTCCCCACTGCCACCCCAAGCCCCTGGCTGGCCCCGCAGGGACACAGCTTCACCTTCCTGAGCAGCGCCTGTTCTGCGCCTCCACCCCTGCATCCTGCTCTGCTAGGGCTACAGTAGAGACCTCTCTTCCTAGGCAGGGTTTCCCTCTGGAAAAGGACCCTCTCCTTGAGTCCCTTCTCTCATTCCCTAGACCATTGTGGGCATCCCAATTCGCCTCACAGGTCACCTCCTTTGTATCCTAAACAACTTTTCCAAAGTTATGCCAGCCCACCAATTTATCCTGAGATCCATGTTCCAAGGGAAGCCCTGGGCCCACAATAATCACAATGGCAAAGTGGCCACATGGTTACATGGCTCAGGTCTTACTTCCAAAACAGAAGACTCATTTCCAGCCACTGGGATTGCTCCCCAGTCAACTCCCTGTCCTCCCCCTCTAGCAAGAGACTTGTCACCAAAGGGCATCTCTTCCTTGGGGAAAACTGAATTAACTAACCACTGTTGGTGGTGTGGGGATGCAAAGGCTGGGCAGCACCTTCAGAGCTCCCCTCAGGGTTCTGAGATCTGAGTGGAGACTTCCTGGCAGCTGGATACCACCCTCTGCCCTCTCTTGCACCTTCCCTTCTAGTCCACAGTATGTATCCCAAAGTGGTCTTAATAAACCTCCCTCAGACAAACCTACCTCTCAGGCTGTTCCCAGCCACCCCCCACCTGGGACATATGTCAAAGAGGAAGGTATGGAAGAGCTGCTTCATTTAAAACTAGTCTCTTGCCCTGGCTGGTGGCACAGTGGATAAGGCGCCAGCCTGCGAACCCAAAGGTCGCAGGTTCGATTCCTCAGCCAGGGCACATAACCAGGTTGCCAACCAGGTCTCCAGTCAGGTCTGTAGCTGGAGGCAGGTGAAACGCAACCATACATTGATGTCTCTCTCCCTCTCTGCCTCTCTACCTTCCCTTCTTTCTAAAAATAATGAAATAAAATCTTTAAAAAAAAAAAAAAGTGCTAAAACTGGTCTCTTGTCTAATATAGCCATGCAGAGCTTTGGGAGGACTGGGTGGAGAACATTTTTTTGGTTCAAAAGAGGGGCAGGCTTCCCACTTCAACCTAAACATGAGTTCATATCTTTCTAGCCAGTCATGCCTAACCTTCCTACTTGGTCAGCATGCAGAGAAAGATACAGTCCATGACAAGCCTGGGCCCTCATCCCGTGCCAAGAGAGACAGACCACAGGAGGAAGGCAGGCCATTCCCTGCACATCTCTGAGTATACAGGATCCTGCTGCCCAGCGGCAAATGTGGTCCTTGAGTGGCAGCTTCTTTTGCCTTGAAGTCGTGCGTGACAGAGAGCAGGGAGGCCAGCGGAGGAGTGGAAGGCCTGCTCCCTCTTTAGTTTCTGATCTGAAACTGAGCCCAGGAGTTCCAGTCTCAGCTTCACACATCACTATTAAGTGGACAGTTGGTTTAGTCCTAGGAACCTCTTGGCTATAAAATGCCACCAGTGGCCCCATCCTGCCTACCTCGTGGGGTTGGGGTGAGGATGTATTGAGAGATGTGGTGGGAAAGCTTTGTGAGTAATGAGGAGGTACACATAAGCAGAAGCCTACTATTACGGTGATGTGGAATTTTCCCACGAGCTGGTCTGTCTCCTTCTCCAGATTCTACTCCGAGAGGCTGGGGTCAGGGGCTACACAGCAGGGCTTCCCTCTGGTCAGCAGAACCAGCCTGGACATGGATGCTCACACAGGCTGGATGAACAAATTGAGGATTGTAAGAATCAGCGAGCCTCCTTTCATTTTTTCCCCCAAAGACCCAAAGGTGCACAAACAGATATGATAGTCAGCTTGACATGGAGTCCAAGCCCAAATGTGGCATTCATCCCTATAATCACTTCATTCCTTTTGTCCTCACACCCACATCTCACAAGTTGGTTTCTATGCTACTCATGGTTGGGCTGACTCAGAAGGAAAAGGAAAAGGGACCTGCAGTTACTGCACAATAGCTCTCTGTGTTCTTTACCTCACTGATAGTTTACAGGACCCAAGGCCACCAGTCCTCAGTATATGGACTGTGCTCTGCACCAATCACCCAGCTAAGATCCCGGGAGCTCAAGTCAGTCTGCAGTCCACCAGCCAAGCCCTATGCCCAGGGCACCTTTCCTCATTTGTACAAAAATGCTCTACTAGCAGCAGTGGCCAGGCACCTAACCCCGCTGAGGGGTGGTCTTATAGATGAACAAACTAAGGCTCGTAGAGGTTAAGTAACTTGCTTAAGGTCATACCACTGGTATGTGGTAGAGCCAGGACACAGTTTCAGGTCTATCCAACTCCATTCTGTTCAGGATGTTGGTGGCACAGAAGGCTATTATTAGGCCAACTGTGGCTTAATAAAGTAGTCTGGACAGAAGATTTCTCCACAGGTTGGTTTATGCTTGACCCAGCCTTATAATTTGGGCATGCTGATGATCCCTTTCATATGTTCAAGTTCTTTTGATTTTAAGTAATGGAAGCCAAACCAGCAAAAGAAAAAAAATTATTAGAAGAATATTAGGAGGCCTGGTAGAGTTTGAGGAAGAAACTGGACATTCTCACAAAAAAAGACCAAAAAGACAGAATCAGGATTGTTTGGAACAGCTCTGGCAGCTCCAAAGGTAGAGTTTATGGTCATCCAGAACTCTGTCATTAACTTGAGTTGGTTTTCCATCCCTCAGCAAAATTTCCAAATATGATAGACAGAGGGGAGAGAAAGAGAGAGAGAGAGAGAGAGAGAGAGGGTATAATTGGGTAGCTTGGGTCAAATGTGAGCCTTTTCTTCAGTCTATTGTTTCTTGGGGTCAGGTCCCATATAATAGTTTTGACTGCTGACATCCTGTCATTCATCATGGGGCAGTTACCAGACCAGTGGCAATACACTGAATAAAGGTATATTTTATACACCCTGCACCCTGCTAGAGGGACAACTGCCCTCAGGATTATGCTTAAGATGACCCTATATATTACACACACACACACACACACACACACACACACACACAGAGGATCCAGTGCTCAGTGGTGTCAGTTTGCAGCCCATAACCCTCAAAATCCATTCTCATGGCTGACACTGCTTGGGCCCCAGAGGAACACATCTCTATATCTCTTGTCCAATGTCCTTGCAACAAAAGGTACCTGAACTTATGAAAGTTTGAGTGTTATGCCTCAGCTGATGTCAGAGGTGGACACTGCTTCCAAAAGTGGGGAGGACTGGAGCAGGGGAAGGTCTTATCTAAGAGAAAATAAAAATTTAACTTATATTTCAAAGTATCAACCCATTACTTTTCTCCTCCTTTTCATTGCCCCAGGTCAGTTAGATGCTGATAAAACCCCAGGTTAGACTCTGATGAAACAGTTCTGTGGGCAGGTCTTGTAAAGAACAGGTGTTCAGCTACATTGCAGAATTGCTACTTTCCCTTTCCCCCCATTGGAAGAAGGAGGAGATTTTTGTCAGAGCTTCACTGTCAGGCCCTGGCTCAGATCCCAGAGGTAAAACTCACAAAACTGCTCCCAACCCCCAGTGACGGGGTCCCCTGGAGCCAGTTGCATGTTGCTCTTCCTCCCACAGCCTGGCCTCCCACAGAGATCCCAGCTCATGGTTTCTGCTCAGGTACACTATGAGTCTGTCTCTCCAACCTGGAGTAGCAACTTGCCCTATGACCTCACTCTTCCAACAGATTTAAGAAGAGTTGCCAATATCTTCAGTTTGTTCAGCTTTTTATGTATTAAGATGAAGTGGGGACTTCTGAATTGCTAAATGCTGACCCAGAAACCCATTATTCTATTATTGTCTCCTCTTTTTTTTTTTTTTTTTTTTTTTACTATATATCAACAGTAATTTTATTTTATTTAAAAAATGTTTATTTTTATTTTTAAATGTATGATTACAATAAAATTATTTTTCACCATTTGTGCTTCTTCTCAGATAATTTCCTAATTATTTTCTGAAAAGGACTTTACTATGTGGAGGAAGGCGATTTGAGAAAATGACTCACCCTGGGCCGTTGCAGCTAGCTTGCACCAGCTCATGAGAAATCACTTCCAACTCTGTTCAGTAATGTCATGTTGGTAGCTTGAAATCAGTGGTAGTATTTACATCACGGAAACCTTCAAACACTACAAATCAGCCATTCCCACCCCACCAAGAAAGATGGTTGTTAAATATTTACCAGCACACCTCTGACTCTGAGCATCAAATATGCTCAGTGCACCACTGATCTTCAGGACCTGTGTGGGCCCAGTCTTGTCAATGCTTCTTTTAAGTGGTGATGGAATGTTGCCGGCCCTGCTCAGTTTTATGGTCTGGTGGAGCAGATAACACTCTGCTAACAGGAGGAAGCCTGAGTGGCTTGACCATTGACTTCTTCTAGTCAGGTGTACTATTTCTCTATCACGCTCAGTATAGTAGTGCCAAAGCTACTTGTCAAAAGAATAGTTGCTTATTGGATAAATCATAGCTTTGCCCCCAAATCTTAAGGTTTTGTGTGTGCAATCAATAATCTTCTGAAGAAATTTAGCACAATTGGATCTATAGGGTGATAAGGCCCAAAGAGCAGAGCTGTTTTCATTATAGTCCAGAACAGCTTAAGGGGTTCCAAGCTCCTCCCAGAACCGGAAGTGTCATGGCTTACTCATAAGTGATGGATGCATCATGGTGTTTGGATCTTTCCATGTTTCTTCCAAAGTTCAAAGGAGTTCACAAAACATCATCTTCCTTCTTTGTAATAGAGATATAATGAGTCAAATTCTCTTTCACTTTGAAGGGAATATTCTAATATGTCCTAGACACCAGAATTCCAGAAGCTTCAGTAAGATGTCCAAGCCCCTTGTATTTTAATGGACTTTACTGCCTATCTTGTAACCACACATTTCTTGCAACAACATTTAAGACCTGTTACTTTTTACTCTCTGACCTGCTAGTCTGATGTTAGCAATGCAGTAGACCAGCCTTATAGCACGTGGCACAACGAAACGATGAGAGTGAACTGTGCCACAAAGCCAGCTATAATCCAGGGGTCAGATTGTGAAGACACTGTTATCCTTTGCAAATGACATCTAGCTACTGAATTCCTGATGCCGTTGTGCTCATAGGGATTTACAAAGAGAAAAGACTTACCACCCATGATGCCATGGGCTGTGTAAATTTATTAAGGTATCTAAAATAAGAGCTGAAATTGAAGCCACCAGTTAGTTGAAAAAGCTTACAATTATTTATAGTTATTTTCCAAGATAGATCTGTTTTCTGCATCAACTAAGCAGGCAAGCTGTAGAAGAGCATAATAGAAATCACTACTGCTGAATGTTTTCCAACGTTCAATGTTGGCACTAATATCTGAAATTCCCCAAGGATGTGGAATTGGGCAGTGGAGGACTGATAACTTTGATAGGGAGGTGGAATTCCAGGAGCTTCCATTTGGTCCTTTCTGGCTATAATAGCCATTACTCCACAAACCAAGGAGTCATTGTAGAGAGTCTGTCCCCAAGCACATCCCATCAAACTATTCACTCTAAGCCTTAGCAAGTAAATATGGGATGGATTCTGGTTTTCATTGCTTTCACTGAGGTGGATTTGAGCCAAATTCCAATGATCACCTTGGCCTCTAAATCTTCTAGCTGGTAGACCACAGTGGTGTTTTGAGTTTCCAGAAATCAGTCTCAGCTCAGAGCCAATGTTTAATAGTCCTTTCTCCAGTGCGGAATTACCCAGCAAGTTACCCAGCTCATTTTGTGCCAGGCAAAGGATTCGCATTATTACAAAGTCTTGCTTAAGAATAGTGGGTTTATTGCATGGGTTCTGGGTCTGTGAGTTGAATCAGGTCTAGGAATTGAATGATAGGAGGGCATAGCTCTCTATCATGATGACTCAAGTCATCTCTTAGAAGATCTTAGTAGACTACCTATTATTTCAGTCCTAAGGTCCCTAAAACCAAACAACCATAACCAAGATCCCTGAGGGTAAGGCTATCATCATACCAACTTGCTCCTCCCCAAGGGACACCACACCTATGGCCTCTGGCAGTCAAGTGCCATTGCCTGATCCCTGGCCCTCAGGAAATCCCATGCTTGATATTGGTACCTGTTCATCCACACCATCTCTGACCTGCATCTCTGGCCTTCAGAGAACAGGTGTCACAGCCCTTTCCAAAGATGCTATATAGCATATCCCTCACCAGCATATTTCCGATGAAAGGGGGGCCCTCTTGGGGAGCAAAATTGGGGAGGATTCATGCATAATCAATTCACCTCAGAAGTGTAATTTTAGGACTTCTGGCAAAGATGGAGGCATAGGTAGACACGTTGCACCTCCCTTACAACTAAGAAGGAATTTATAACTACCTCAAAACTGAAAAAACAAGCAAACAAAAACTAGAAGTTCCAGAAAACCAAACTACATGGAAGTTTATCAAACAAAGAAATACAGAAGAAATACTCAGCCAGACAGGTAGGAGGGGGTGACACCAAGGCAGAGGGGACCCCAGCAGTGGTAGAGGGGTTGGGGAGGCCGTCAGTGGTAGCGGTGGTGGCAGCGGCAGCAGTGACAATGTAGATGGAGGGGCTTCGGCCAGGGTAAAAAGCACAATCATACATTTTTAAAGTGGGGAGAGAAACCTGGGAAGCGACCTCAGCCCCAGACCAGACCATGCAGCTCATAGTTCCAATGCCAGGAAAAATAGAGCCACATTGCTTCGGACTATGAAAACCAGTAGGTTTTGGGGTGGAGGAAGAAATTGTGGCCTCTCAACAGAGTCAACTACGGGAAGTGGGAGAAGTGCCTGGAAAAGGGACAAATGCTGGGCAAGCAGCATTGTTCCCTCTCAGACCCCTCTGTCACATACACTGCCACAACATGGTGAAATGGTTGCTCCATACTGACAAATACCTTAGACTCTGCTCTTCACCACATAACAGGTGCAACAGCTCTACCTGAGACACAGAGGGAATCACAGGAACCCATCAAGTGGAGAGAGAGAAGTATGGCCCAAAGAGGGGTGCATACAGATCAAGGTTCCAGTGGAGAACTGAGAGATGAGGAGGTAGCCAACCTAACAGATGCAAAGTTCAAAACTGATGGTAATGATGCCCACAGACTTGATGGACAAGATTAAGCACAGCAAATGCAGAAGGGAAGAAGTTAAGGCTCGGCTAAGCGAAACAAAGGAAAACCCACATGAAATCAGTGGTGAAGGGAAGGAAACTAGGATTCAAATCAATGAATTAGAATATAAGGAAGAAATAAACAGTCAACTGGTACAGAAGAAGGAAGCAAGAATTGAAAAAAGAAGAGGAGAGGCTTAGGAACATTTGGCACAACTTTAAACATGCTGATGTCCAAATAATAGAGCTACCAGAAAGATAAGAGGAGAAGCAAGAAATTAAAACCTTATGTGAAAAAATAATGAAGAAAAACTTCCCAAATTTGGCAAATGAAATAGATATATAAGTTAAGGAAGCACAGAGATTCCCAAACAAGCTACACCCAAGGAGGACCACACCAAGACACATCATAATTAAAATGCTTAAGGTTAAAAATCAAGAATCTTAAAAGCAGTATGAAAAGAGAGTTACCTACAAAGTGATTCCTATAAGATTATTAGCTGATTTTTCTAAAGAAACTTTGCAGGCAAGAAGGGACTGGCAAAAAGAATTCAAAGTGATGAAAAGCAAGAGCCTACAGCCAAGACTACTCTCTCCAGCAAAGCTATCATTCAGAATGGAAGGGCAGATAAAGTGCTTCCCCGACAAGGTAAAACTAAAAGAGTTCATCATCACCAAGCCCTTATTACATGAAATGTTAGAGGTACTTATTTAGGAAAAAGATCAAAACTATGAGTGTTAAAGTGACAACAAACTCACAACTATTAATAACAGAATCTAAAAAATAAAAACAAACTAAGCAGACGACCAGAGTGGGAACAGAATCATAGGTATGGGGAGCATTTAGAGGGGTATCAGCTGGCAGAAGGGAAGGGAGAGGAGCTGGGAAATAGTGCAGGGGTTAAGCAGCATAGTTAGTGGGTATGGAATAGATGGGGGAAGAGTACAGGAAAATGTAAAGCTAAAGAACTTATATGTACAACTCATGGACATGAACTGAGGGGGGTGGGATTGGTTGAGGGAAGGGGGTGCTGGGTGGAGGGGAGCAAAGGAAAGAGACATTGGGGCAACTAAAATAGCATAATCAATAAAATATACTTTTAAAACAGAAGTGTAATTTTACAATAAATTCCTGGCATTTCAGATGAGATCAGGCGGGTTCAGGGTGGTATGACCGTGGACAAATTCCTGGCATTGCAATGCGGCCACTCCTGAGTCCAGGTTTCCACCTTCTAGGCAAAGGAAGAAAGAGCTACCTCCAGATGTCCGGGCTGCACAGGGCACCCACATCTCAGAAATGACCTCACCTGCTTCAAAGCCAACTCAACTGGTTTGAAAGATTCTTAGAAATAGCATAAACAAAACATGCTGGTAGGTGAGATGTGGGGAGGGATGAAGAGAAGAATTCAAAGATGACTCTAGGCTATTTCCAGGAGCAGCTGGTAGATGGCAGTGTCATTGAGTGCGATGTGCCAACTGAAATGGGTGCAGGTTTGATGTAAATGCTTCTATTACACCCACTGGGCAGAAGAGGAAACTAAAGACTAAAGCATCTAAGAGACTGGCCTAAAATCACACAGCCAATAAGTGCGATTTGAGTCCACACTTCCTGATTCTAAAGCCCATGCCCTGCCTCCTCACCTACCTTTCTGCCTCTTCCCTATCTGCCATGCCTTAGGTGGGGCAGGTGGTGTCCCCATGGTGCATTTTGAAGATTCCACTTGGCACACCTTTTTAAAATTTAATTCTGTCAACATCTTATGAAGTAGATTCTGCTATCCCCAATATTACAGTTGGGGAACTGAAGCTCAGACAAGCTAATTAACTGCTTAAGTCTACCAAAGGACTGATGATAGTTTCTTATACTTTATCTTGCCAGGCTACCAAGAAGATCAAAAGAAAAAGGTTTTGTGAAAATTCTTTAGAAAGTGAGCTTCCCTAGCATAATGCATAATTAACTATCTATAGTATTTTCTGTTGCAACTTCTTGCTAGTATCTCAGTTTACCTTGATGACCACCAAGGGGCTTTTCCTGTCACTCTGGAGTTGGTGACTAGGATCTACATGTAAACAAAAGAAGGCCCTAAGTTGCCCACAACTTAAAGAGAGTAGTCAACCACCATGGCCAGACTCCAGCTGAAGGAAGGCCTCCAGTCACTGTGGTCCAGGCCTCCAGCATGAAACCAGGTTCCTAGGACAGCTTCTCCCCTGCCCCCCACCTCAGGGTAACCATGTCCAGAAGTTAGGGTGGAGGGAGGCAGTAAGTATGTCAGAAGAGGCTAGGCCCTCCCATCCCACTTCAGGCCCTCCCAGTTATAAGATCAAATCTAAACGGAGGAGTGAAGTAACGTATGTTGAGTTTAGGATGGCAGGTTTAAACCAGGGAGGAATCTTTTAATAGCCAAAAGTTATTTTGATCTGCTTGCCATGTTAAGGATGCAGTAAAACTTGCTTATAAACAGTGATTGGTTTTATAGTTGAAACTGCCTCTTAGATAATCTGGAACTTGGCCTGCCCAGGTGGTCGCAGCTTCCCAAAGCTCCTTGCAGGAGGGATGACACAGGAAGCAAGTGTCAGGGTCCCCACCCTGCTCCCCCTGCCCATGTGCATTGACTGGGCAGAGAGGAAAGGAGGAGATGCTGACTCATAGCTCACTGACAGCACTCCCACCCCTGGTGACACCGACCAGATGGCAAAGCCCTGTCCTGAGACCACCCAGTGCTCATAGCCCAAACATGCCTGCCTATCAGAGGCAAACAAATCAGCCATGAGAAGCTGCTGTTTTCCACCTAGGGGTTGGTTTCTTAAGTCAGGGTTGTTGTCCTCTTTGTGGACAAAATGTAACACCTTACCCAGGAAGTACAGGACTAGGTCAGAGGTGGATGGGTTGGAAGGATTCTGCACATTCCCTTTGGCATTTGCCCAGCATCTGGCTGAATGCCAGGAACATCAGGCTCCGGAAGCCACGCCAGCACTGTGACTACAGCCACCTGTAGTCAGCATCTGAGGATGGAAAAAAGGACTCAGGCATGTAAGCACAGTGATGTTGGTCTGCCTGCTGGTCTGCCAGGAAAGTTAGACGTGGTTCTCGGCAGTTTCTATCACTTCCTGTCTTTAAGCTTGTGAAACACGGGTGCAGAAGCACCCACTGGCAGGGCCCTCAGGGCTGTAGGCCTCTGCCCAGCTCTGCACTGTTTTGGGGCCTGGGCCTCCACTCCATGCAGGGCTCACACAAGAAGGGACTCAAGGCCAGCCTGGGTACAGTGAAAGAGACACAGTAGGTCAGAGAAAGCCTGGAGTCATATCAGAAGGCTTCATGCAAGGGGTCACTGAGTTCCCCCAAATTAGAAGGTGTGGGGCACCTGGAGTAGGCAGGTCATCGCAGGCAGGGAGAGGAGCTCAGTGAGGCAAGGGTGATATTCACGGACTTGTTTGACAACTCTTCTTGCAGGTCATGTGTAAAGGCCCTGCACCACTCCTAAGGATCAGACTATCAAGGCTTACCGCAGGAATGCACCCTCAGGAGCCTCCTGTTTACGAAAATACCGGAGGGAGCATCCAGACCATGGAAATGGTCCCAACAAGCCGCCTTGTGGGGTAGAGGTGGCTAGATGGCTCCAACCTGGGCTGGTGTGTCTGGGAAGTGGGGGATAAAGGCTGGTTCACTCCTCTTGCCTAACCGTCTCCATTCCAGCCGTGACTGAATTCTCCCTGCTCCACAGCTTCACTCCTGGTGTCTGGGCTGGTGGACTTGGAATGCTCTTCTCCCCAACCCCCTGCCTGGCAAACTCCTACTAATCTCCAGCCTCTCTGAGAAGTATCGCCTTCCCTGTGTCCCTCACCAGACTGCATGTTGGACCCCTCCAGGACCCCGGCCTGGTTGTAATAAGACTATTAGACTTTAACCCATCTTATTCTCACAGCAACTCTAGGAGGAGGCATTAATGTCTTCATCTTACAGATGAGATCACTGAGGCAAAGAAAAGTTAAGTGGCCCAAAGTCACACAGTTACTTCCTCTATGGCAGAAAGCTCTTGTAATTGTTTACAAGTCTGACTCCCTTCCTGTCCAGGAGGGTCCCCAGATGTGGGCTGGCCTTCCCCACCTGGGTTCATGGTGCTTTTCTGGGCCAGAATCCAAGGGATGTTTGTCCAGCAAAGAGTGTGCCCTGCCTCATGGAACAAGCAGCCATCCTGGAATCCCCACAGGTCAGCTGTCACGCCAGTGATGCCAGTCACATGACACCAACCCTGCTTCCCTGAATGCTACCCTCCCTTGGTAGAGAGGAGGAGAGCTGACAACAGGGTATAGCCTCCAACAGCAAGAAAATAAACAGCATCACTCTGATTACTTCCCATGCTTCTCGGAACTGGATGTGGTCTGGCTGTCAGGTATGAAGAAATTCTTCCAAGGCGGACCAGGGAGAGGCGGAAAAGATGTAGTGGCAATGGAAACCTTGACCAGTCCTCATAAGTTCTGCCCAGATGCCAGCCACCTTCAGCCAGATGTCACCATCTATAGTCTGTGCAAGCAGATGACAAACCCCTCAGCCCACATGGCTTCCATCCTCAAAACAGGACAGCTTCTCCCCATTTTCCTTAAATCCATGGGTCTGTTTCTCATAATGGCACCTTCCCAGAGACCTAAGTCACAGAGTTCTTGCAATTAGGCACATGCCACAGGGATCTGATCTGATTTTAATTGTATTTCTCCATAAGTGCATAAGTGGAATGGCCCCCTGACCTTGTCTTCCTTGATCTTTCCCACAGATGCCTCAACAGCTGGTGGGTGAAAATACTGCTTTGGCCCCTCAAGTCTCTCTGCAAACACAGACATGCACACACAGAGCTGCTCACAACTACGAGCATGCATGTGCGTAGATATGTGCCCACAGACTTGGAAGTTCTCTTTTCTCCCAATGTTTTTTGATGGGTCCATTCTTTAAGCAGAGCTCTTCATAGCAAGATTGGGTTGAGGACCATTAGTCCTGAATGGCTTTGCCAAAAACCACTGCCTGAAAATGAAGGGACTAAGGAGTTCTAATTGACAGCTACAAGATAGGTAGTGTTCAGCGTGAGGCATCTTTTTTTTTTTAATTTAAGATTTTATTTATTATTTTTCAGCTAGAGGAGGAGAGAGAGAGGAAGAGAGGAAGAGAAACATCAGTGTATGGTTGCCTTTCACCTGCCTCGAGCTAGGGACCCGGCTTGCAATCTAGTTATGTTGCTCTGGCTGGGAATTGAAGCAGTGACCTTCAGGTTCACAGGCCAGAGCCTTATCCACTGTGCCACCAGTCAGGGTTTGCATGAGGCATCTTCACAGCTTTGTTCAACAAGCTCTTCAAGGCCAACTGTGTGGTTATCATCATGCTGGTCAACGGGGATCCAGAAACTCACCTGGCAGTCACTGCCCATCCATCACCCTTCACTGGCCAGTAGAGCCCAGCCTGAAGTGTTACAAACACCCTGATCTACATTTCTAAATCCTAAAGCCCTGGTCTGGGGACTCCCAGAAGCTCAAAGACCCCAGGGAGCAAGCTGCCCTCCCCAAAGTACTTGGAAGAACAAACGATATGCTGGTTTGGTGGCTGATGTAGGGGAAGGAGCCAGGCAAGAGGGGGTGGCAGTGGGGAGGGGCAGGACCAAAGCCACTTGTGCCTGTTTACTCACCACTGAGCCAGAAATTCTCTGAACTTACTGGAAAGCTCCTGGGACTTTGTTTTCCTGAAATGATATAAAAACAGGTTGGACTTCTCCAGTGTTTACTAGAAGACTTAATTACCCAATTACAAGCTGAACTGCCTGGCAGGTTGGCAAAGGTAAAGGTACAGTACATGCACCTGCTTCTCACTAGGACCCTGAGAAGTTTTGGGAGGTTGACTGCCTAAATTAAGACAGAAACAACCCAGCAGAGGTACCTGAGTTGGGGCTGGAAGAGTTCTGGTTGCAGAATAGGGTATGGATGCTGTGTGACTTTGAGCAGCTTACTTAACCTCTCTGAACCCACTATCTTCATCTGCTAAATGGAAATAGTAAACTTTCCTTGCTTGGTTGTTGGGGGACTGGCATAGTTGCCTGGGACCTGAGACTCAGGTAACTGGCTGTTGTTAGGAACAGAGTCCTCACTTGGTCAGGCTGGTGGGGACTCAAATGTCCTGGAAACCCGCTACTATCTTCAGTCTCCTTCACAAGTTGATTCTATCCAAACATGTACTCTTGCTGCCCACCCCGTGTCTTCTCCCAGCTTCACTGCTCCAAGACATTAACAGCATTTCTTCCAGGTGGCAGGCAGGTGATGAGAGCTAGCGGATATGAAATTGTCACTAACAGTGTGGAAACACCCCTAGCTACTAGAAGGTCCTCCTAGATTAATTCCATCACGTCATGACTCAGTTACCCCTATTCTTGTTTTTCTGAGCTCCTGAGGAGCCATGTTCACACCCTGTGCCAAGATGGTATCTGGCTGTCTCTTCCTTCAGTCTCCCATGACCACAAAAGCCATCCTGCTTGACCCCAGTGCCATGGGTTGGAAAGAAATGCACACTCAAGTACCTTGAAATTCCTGATGAGACTCAGGGCTATTCCAATGGACCAGAGCATGTTTAAGTGCATTTTCAGATGAACATGTTTAAATTTTTAAGAAGCTGCTGACTCCAGTCTGAGAAAGTCTGAATTGTAGCCACCAGAACTTGGTGCAATCCTACCCAGCCCACTCCCTACAGGTAAGACCCTGTGGCTCATACCCTCTGGACAAACAGGAGGTGCAATGGGTGTTGACCTAGAGTCCTCACTGGTGACCAGAACTAAATTTCAAACAGCAGTCTCCCTGTCTCCAAGTCTTTGCGATAACATCACAGCTCCTTCTTCAAAGTCATGGAGGTGATGGTGGTAGGGGAGTGGCCTGCTCCCCTGCCCTGGGATCCAGGCAGGCCTGAGGCTTGCTCTGACCAGAGCACACAGCAGCAGTGAAGGTATTGGGTCTGAGCCAGGCCCCTAAGGTCAGTGGGCTTCTTCTGCCTCTTCATCCCTCAGTGTCTTTGGTATAGTAAAGTGACTTAGGAAGCAGAGCTCCTTCATTCCATTTGAGAAAGGACCTTGACATTGCTTCTAGTGAGAGAGGGTGCACAGTGGATAAGAGGAGATATAGCAAGTGTTCAGGTCTCCTGTTGAGAATGAAGAGGGCACAGGGACACTCTGTACCTCCTTCCTCGCTGGAAAGAAACACTGCCAAGGTGGGAAGCTGAAAACACCTCCCCACTACAGTGAAGCCCCAGGACCTGGGTGGGGTGCTTTTCCCGCGCATTGTGGCTAGCTAGGAAAGAGAACTTGGCTCAGGAGCCCTAGATCCTCTGGTGGCAGCTGCTATCAAATTGTGTCTTTTTGCACAATGGACATTCCTGGCCCACAGATACTGTGTCCCTTTCCCATGCTACAGAGCAAGTAGAGGGCAGGCTGGGACTTTCTCCTGAGCAGATTCATATCAGTCTCTCACCAGAAAATGCAGGACCCTATACCCAACTCAGCCTTCTGCTCTTCCCCACAAAACCAAGAACAGCTTAGATCTGAGATTCTCTCATAAAGGCAGGAGCTTCTTGAGATCTGGGGTCATGTTTGCTTCATTAGTCCATCTTTCTGGTGTCCAGTGCTGTTCTGGCCAGAGGACCCAGAACAGAGTTGCTGAAGGAGCTTTTCTGACTCACTGGTGCAAGTTCAAAGTCTTAAGGCCCAATACATACACATCTCTCAGCAATATTTTAAGCTTGTCTATTAGTGATGATTTATATGTAGTTGTGAATATTCATATATATATATATATATATATATATGTACACACACACACACACATAAATGCCCATTTTGTCTTATTTACATGTGTGTATTTGTGACTAGTCATATGTACATGTGTGCTTGTATGTATGTATGCCCATCTTTTCTACTGGACTGTGAGTTCCTTAATAGCATGGGCTGTGGGATAGATGATAGGCAGATAGATCAACGTATCCATTCATCCCCTGTGACCCGATGATGGTAATTTGTTCATAACCAGTTCAGAATAAGGCAGGAAGGGCAGCAGGACCCAGGCCAGACCTCGCCCTTGGAAGAACAGAAAGACAGGGAAGCAGACACTGCCACAGTGAAGACTCTGGGCTTGAAACTGGAGGTTCCAGTGGGGTCTTAGCCACTCAGTGTCTCTGATCTTCAGCTTTTTCTCCGTGCAGAGAGCATGATAACAATAGAGTTTGCCTCTTAGGGATAAGTGGGCAGATATGCATAGAGCATGCTTCAGCTTCACAGAGTGGACAGGCCCAGGGCCTTAAATCCAGGCAGCAGCAGGACCCAGTTTAGGCTCTGCCACTCATGTACCGCTGGACTCTGAGAAAGCTACTCAAGACCTCCAAGTCTCAGGTGCCAAGTTGGGGTTTGTGAACACGAAGAAAGGTCTGTGTGTGGACATAGGCACTCAATAACGATGACCTTCATTGCAGGATTGTCAGTATCCCTCTATAGAAAGCCAGCTCTGCCACCTCACAGTTCAGAGAGTTAGAGAGCTGTGCATGGCAGAGCATGCCTACCACTTGCAGGGAAGTGCTGAGGTGACAACAGCTCTTGCAGGAGCAGCCCCCCCAAAAGAAGGTGATGTACAAACTAACTAACTCCCTATAACAATGTTTTCCAATCTGAACTTTTGTAAATGAGCATTTTAGTATCAGGTTCCAGAGATGGAAATCTTATTATGTTCCCATGCAATTCATGAGTTCAGAGACTGGAGTCTGCTGGTGCTTAGGATGTGGTCTGTACACCTATCTATAGGAGGGACTTGGAAAACCCTGGGGGTACATCTATAGGACAGGGGACAGAGTTCCTTCCAGGAGGGCAAGAGGGTAAATTCAAGGTGATCTGGGTTTGGGTTCTACCCTGACATTGACTTGTTCAGTGACCATTCCCCTCTCTCGACCTCAGCTTTTCTCTCTGGAAAATGGGGAGTAAGAGAAGGTGACCTCTAAGGACCATTTGTCCTCTGACATTTTATGATTCTGCACATGCTCTGTGCAGGAATCAGTCATAAGTGAGACTGTAGAACATTAGAAAGTTATGATTATCAAGGCCTTTCATGGAGGCCCAGTGGCTAGCAAGGATTCTGTTGCGAGAGCCCAAATAGACTAGACCCTGAGTTGGAACACCACCCATTTGGAACATTCTCCCTTGTGCCCATAAGCACAAGCTATGCTGGCCTGATTTCAAGGCCTTCAAGTTGCCAAGCCAAGTTCTGCCTTGAGGCCATTGCGCCAGCTGTTCCCGCTCCTAGAACCCTCTTCCTTGATCTTCAGTGATTTCTTCCTCTCTCTTCAGAGCTCAGGTTAAATATTACCTCCTCTGAGAGGCCTTCCTGCTCACCCAAGTTTCAGTGGTTATAGCCACTCTTTGCTGGGGTTGAATCATGTCCTCTAAAAAAATGTATATTGAAACTTAACTCTCAGTACTTGTGACTGTAACCTTATTTAGAAATAGTCTTTGCAGGCAGAGTCAAGTTAAGATGAGGTCATATTGGATTAGGATGAACTAATCTAATTACTGATGTCACATATAAAGGAGGGAATTTGGACAGAGTTGCAGAGAGAATGCCATGTGACGACAGAGATTGGAGTGATGTGTTTAGAAGCCAAGGAACAACAAGGATTTCTGGCAATCACCAGAAGCTAAGAGAGAATAAAGGGACAGATTTTCCCTGAGAGACTTCAGCATGAACCAGTACTGACTGCCCACACCTTGATTCTGGACTGGAGGCTTCAGAACTGTGGGGGAATAGGTGCCTATTGTTTGAAGCCACCCATTTGTGGTAATTTGTTACTATGGCCCAAGGAAAATAATGCAGAACCCTAACCCTAGCCCAGCACATTTCTAGTTTATTTCTTTATTTGTGGTCTGCCTCTCCCATGAGAGCGTCAGCTTCGTGTGAGCATGAATCTTGTCTATCCTGTTCATGGCTACTTCCTCTGTGCCTGACACACTGACGTTGTTTGAATGAAGTGACAGTGTGTTATTTCTAAAGGAAATAAATTCCTACAAGCGGGATTGCTGAGTCAAAATGTTAGTGCATTTTAATTTTGACAGACCATCTGATTACTTTCCTACAAATGTCATGGCAGGTGACCTCCTCCTAGCTGGGCATGTTTCCCACATCCTCTTCAGTCCTGGACAGCCCTAACCTTTGCAATATTTGCCTCTGGAAGGTAAACATGGCATCTCACTGCTGTTCCAGCTTTCATTTCCTTGGCTATTAGGGAAAGTGGTCATCTTTTCATAGATGTATGTGCTATTTGTCCTTTTCTTGTGAATTGCTCATTCATAATTTTGTCAATTTTTCTCTTGGTGCATGTGGTAGGTAGAATAATGGCTTCCCCTAAACTGTCTGTGTCCTAATTCTCAGAACCTGCGAATATATTATGTTACATGGCAAAGATGAATTAAGGTTGCAGATGGAATGAGGTTGTGAGAGCCTCCGGGAGGCAGGCTCTTCTGCCTCCACCCAGCTGGCTTCACTGTGGCTGGTCCCACCCTATGGGCTCGGAAGTCCTGACCTCCTGTGCTCCGACTATCACCTCCTTGCTGACTTACTTTTCTTTCTTTCTTTCTTTCTTTTTTTCTTTTCTTTCTTTCTTTCCTTCTTCCTTCCTTCCTTCCTTCCTTCCCTCCCTCCTTCCTTCCTTCCTTCCTTCCTTCCTTCCTTCCTTCCTTCCTTTCTTCCTTCCTTCCTTCCTTTCTCCCTCCCTCCCTCCCTCCCTCCCTTTCCTTCCTTCCTTTCTCTCTCTCTTTCTTCCTTTCTTCTTCCCTCCCTCCCTCCCTTTCCTTCCTTTCTTCCTTCCTTTTCTTTCTTACCCACTACGTCTGCTCTTCCAGCTTGGAAGCAAGGACACTCAGCTCATCTCTCTTTTCCATAATGAAAATTTTCAAACCTACAGAAAAGTGTAAAGAGTAAAATAGCTCACATCCATTTACCACCTGCTCAGTAGTGGTAATTTTAACAAAATTTGCTTCCAATTATTTTTAAAGACATAAAACACAACAGGTATAATTGAAGTTTCATGTATAACTCTTAGTTTTTCTCCTCCCTAAACTTAACCCTTTCACTTCTACAGAAAACCATTAGTGTGTCCAAGATTTTATTCTTTTCATATATGTGTGTATCCACAAATAATAGATAATACTATTCTAAATATTTCCAAATTACATACATGATCTAAAGATACTTATAAATTCACCGCAACCTCTATTGAAATTTCAATAGCCTTTTTCACAGAAATGGAAAAGCCAGTTCTCAGATTCATATTCATATGAATTGCAAGGGACCTCAGATTGTCAAAAACAATCTTGAAAAAGAATAAAGTTGGAGATCTCACATTCTCTGATTTCAAAACTTACTATAAAGCTACAGTAATTAAACCAGTATTGTATTGGCATAAGGACAGTTATATAGGCTAACAGAATAAAATAGAAAGCCCAGAAATAAACTCTCCCATATGTAGTTGAGTGATTTTTGACAAGGCCATCAAGATCATTCAATGGGGAAAGGAGAGACTTCAACAAATGGTATTGGGAAAACTGGATCTCCAGGAAAGGAATGAAGTTGGACACTTATCTCATACTGTGCACAAAAATTAACTCAACATAGGTCAAAGACATACACTTACGAGCTAAAACTTTTTAAATATAAGAAAACATAGTGGGAAACATTCTTGACATTTAATTTGACAACAATTTCAATTTGATACCAAAAGTATAGGTAACAAAAGAAAATATAAATAAATTGAACTTCATCAAAAAGTTTTAATTTCCTGTAAAGTTTTTAATAATAATTTCTTTTTATCTTTTAATAGCTATAGAATATTTTTCATTGCTGATATTGAAATTTGCATTATCTCTGTTTTTATCTTGGGGTTTATCAACCTAATTATCTTTTATTTATTTATTTATTTAAAGATTTATTTATTATTTTCAGAGAGAGGGGTAGGGAGAGAAGCAGAGAGGGAGAGAAACATCAATGTATGGTTGCCTTTCACCTGCCTCCAGCCATGCACCTAGCTGGAGACCTGGCTTGCAACCTGGTTATTGGCCCTGGCTGGGGAATTGAACCAGTGATTCACACTGGGTTCACAGGCCGGTGCCTTATCCACTGTGCCACCAGCCAGGGCCTCAATTTAATTATCTTTTTAATTAGCCCAACTTTTTGCTTTGCTAACTTTCTTTGTTGCATATCTGCTTTATGTTCAATTGATTTTGGTTCTTATTTTTATAATTTTCCATCTTCTTTTTCTATTTTTAAATTTAATCTTTACTGTACATTTTTACATTACCTTTTAGTTCCCTTATAACCCACTACCCCCCAGCAATCACCACACTCTTGTCCATGAAAACTTTCATTTTTGCTCAACCCTCTACCCCGTAACACTCCCCCACTAGCTGTCATTCTGCTTTCCATCTATGAGTCTGTCTCCATTTACTTTGTTTAGTTTGTTCATTAGATTCTGTATATGGATGAGATCATATGATATTTGTGTTTCTCTGACTGGCTTATTTCACTTAGCATAAAGTTCTCCAGGTTTATCCGTACAGTTGTAAAGGGTAAAATTTCCTTCTTTTTCACAGCTGAGTAGTATTACATTGTGTAAATGTCCCATAGTTGTTTTATCCAATAATTAGAACAAATATTTTAGATGTATATGGAACCACAAAAGGTCCCACATAGCAACAGTGATCCTGAGAAAGAAGAACAAAGTTTGAGGAATCACACTACCTAATACCAAGCTGTACCATAAGACCACAGTAATCAAAACAGTATTGTACTGGCATTAAAACAGACACACAGATCAAGAGAACAGCATAGAGAGCCCAGAAATAAACCCACACCTTTCTGTCTTCTTTCCTTGGGTTTGAGTTACTATTATTTTTGTAACTTCTTGAGATGAAAATTTAGCTAACTAGGTTTAAACTATTTTCTCTTACCACACATGCCTTTGAAAATATTGCAATATAAAATTATTTCCAACCACTGTTTTGAATATTGACCTCAGATATTTTATGTAGTATTTTGATTTTCATTCAGTTAAAATATTTTCTAATTTTTGGTGTGATTTCTCTTTGGTCCATGGATTATTTAGAAGTTTTCTGCTTAAGGTCCAAACATTTGGGCTTTCTAATCACCTTTCTTTTGTTCATGTCTAGTTTAATTCCACTTAGCTCAGAGATTATACCTAGCATAATTTCACCTTTTAAAATTTGTTAAAACTTGCTTTATGGCCCAACACATGTTCTAATATGTACTTGAAGAGAATGTGTATTCTCCAGTTGCTGGGTGCAATATTCTAGAGCTATTAACTCAAAGTAATTAATTCTGTTGTTCATATTGTCTATATACTTGTTGACTTCTTTATCTGCTTTTTCTATTAGTTGCTGATAGAGATTTGTTAAAATCTCCAACTCTGGCTACTTGTCTTTTTTCTTCTGTCAATTTTCTGCTTTCTGTATTGCGTAACTCTGTTATTAGGATATACAAATTTATGATTGTTACATCTTCCACCTTTAACCTTTATTACTGTTCTGGCTCTAGCATGTACTTTGTTGAATATTAATAGAACCATACCTTTATTTTGGTGAATGTTTGCATGTGATGACTTTTACTATCTTTTTACTTTCTACCTTTCAATGTCCTATGCTTAAAGTGTATCTCATAAACACCACATGATTATTTTCGTTCTACACAGTCTGATATTATTTGTCTTTTAATAGGAGTGTTAAGTGGGGTTTAAAGGTGATATCTTGTTCCTTTTTAAAAATTGATCCTGTTTCTTTTGTAAACCTTTATTCCTTCTTTGTGTGTGTCTGTGTATTTCATTTACTTCTTCTGTTAAGTTTTTAGTTAATATTTCTATTATTTTTTAGCAGTTAACTCAGAGATGCATCATTGACTTTTTTAAAAAGACTTTTTTAAATTTTATTTTTAGATAAAGGGAGGGAAAAAGAAAGGAGGAAAACTTCAATTTGAAAGAGAGGCATCACTCAGCTACCTCCTTCCTACAACTGGATCAAGGACCAAATCTGCAACCAAGGCATGTGCCCTGACCAGGAATGGAACCTGCAACCTTTAGCTTTGCAGGATGATGCGCAACCACTGAGCCACACTGGTTAGCACTGCTTCACTGACTTTTGGAGTTTACCTTAAATTGGTGTCATTACAGACCCTGGCTGGTAGCACAGTGAATAAGGTGCCAGCCTGCAAACCCAAAGGTCACTGGTTCGATTCCCAGCCAGGGCACATAAGCAGGTTGCAAGCCTGGTCTCCAGCCAGGTCCATAGCTGGAGGGAGGTGAAAGGCAACCACACATTGATGTCTCTCTCCCTCTCTGACTCTCCCTTCCCCTCTCTCTAAAAATAATAAATAAAATCTTTTTAAAAATTGGTGCCATTACTATTTACCAGTAATAGGAGAAATTTAAAACTGCATACATTCATGTATCCTGACCTATATTTTATATTACTGCTATTATATGTTTTACTTTTACCTGTGATGTAAATCCAATAAATCATAGTTATTGCTATTGCTTCCATCAGTCCTCTTAAATTCATTCACATATTTGCCCTCCCGGTGCTCTGCAATCCATACTGCAGTTCAGTGTCACCACTTGGGATCATTGCTTTTATATTTCATGTGGTGTGGATCTGCTATTGATAAATTCTCTCAGCTGTTATTAGTGTGAAAATGTCTCATTTGCCTTCATTTTAAAAATGTTTAGCTAACTTCCAATCAAGATGGAGGCATAGGTAAACATGCCTCGCCTCCTTGTACAACTACGATAAGAATTACAACTAGTCCTGGCTGGTAGCACAGTGATTAAGGTGCCGGTCTGTGAACCCAAAGGTCGCAGGTTCGATTCCCCAGCCAGGGCACATAACCAGGTTGCAAACCAGGTCTCCAGTCAGGTCTGTGGCTGGAGACAGGTGAAACACAACCATACATTGATGTACCTCTCCCTCTCTGCCTCTCTCCCTTCCCCTCTTTCTAAAAAATAATGAAATAAAATCTTTTTTTAAAAAGTTACAGATTAAAAAAAAAAAAGAATTACAACTAGACTACAAAACAAATATCACTCAGAACTGTCAAAAAATCAAGCTGTGTAGAAATCTGACAACCAGAGATTAAAGAAACTACATTCATCCAGATGGGTAGGAGACTTGGAGCTAGTCAGAGAGGCGCAGAGAGGCACAGAGATGCAGAGTGGCATCGAGAGGCATAGAGACATGGAATGAGCAGTCCCACATCCACACATGGTGGATAAAAATTGGGAGGGCTACCTTGGGAACGAGGAATCCCAGCCCCAGACCAGACCACCCAGCCCAGGACTCCAGCACCAGGAAGATAAGTCCCTATAACTTCTGACTATAAAAATGAGTGAGGGTTGGGGAAACAGAAGTAACTGTAAGATTCTCAAGAGACTCCTCTTAAAAGGCCCACAATGGACTTGGAACTCACACAGAGCCACCCACTCTGGGAATCAGCACCAGGGCAACAGCTGGAAGGGTACCAGTGGCATACAGAGAGAAAGAGAAGTGACTGGCAACAGGGTGAGTGCCTGGAGACAGCCTCTCCCTAGGCAAAACTCCAGAATCTAGGCAGCGGAATAGTCCCCTCTCTGATCCCTCCACCAGAGTCCCAGAGCAGTGGAATGGGTTGCCCTGCCCTTATGAACATTAAAATGACAATAAACTGGCCCTGGCTGGTGGCTCAATGGATAGGCAACTGCCTTTGAACCCAAAGGTCACTGGTTCAATTTCCAGCCAGGGCACATAACCAGGTGGCAAGCCAGGTCTCCAGCCAGGTCCTCAGCTGAGGCAGGTGAAAGGCAACCATACATTGATATTCCTCTCCCTTTCTCCCTCCTTCCCTGCCCTTCTCTCTAAAAATAATGAATAAACTCTTTTTAAAAAAATGACAACCAACTCACAACTATCAACAGCAGAATATAAAAAATAAAAACAAAAACTAAGCAAACAACCAGAAGAGAAACAGAATCACAGTTATAGGGATCATTTAGAGGGTTATCAGCTGGGAGGGTGAAAGGGGCAAAGGCGGGAAATGGTTCAGGGATTAAGGAGTATAGTTGGTAGGATCAAAATAGATAGATGGATGTTAGGAATAATACAGGAAAAGGTAAAGCCAAAGAATTTATATGCATGACCCATGGACATGAATTAAGCGGGGGGGGCGGGGGGTGTTGATTGCTGGAGGACAGGGGTATAAGTGAGTGGAGGGGAGCAAAGGGAAATGAAATTGGGACAACTGTAACAGCATCATAAAATATACAAAAATAAAATTTAAAGCCCCAAGCAGAAAAAAAAGATTATATTGAATAAAATAAAGAAGAATCTACAGGGAACAAACAGTGGAGTGGTTGAAGCTGAGAATCAAATCAACGATTTGGAACACAAGGGGGAAAAACGTTCAATCAGAACAGGAAGAAGAAAATAGAATTTTAATAAATGAAGATAAGCTAAGGAACATCTGAGACATGTTTAAGTGTACCAACATCTGAATCATAGGGGTGCCAGAAGGAAGAGAGAAAGATCAAGAAATTAAAAACTTATCTGAAGGAATAATGAAAGAAACTTCCATACTTTAGTAAAGACAATAAGCATCCAAGCTCAGGAAGCACAGAGAGTCCCAAACAAAATAGACCCAAACAGGACCACACCAAGACACATCATAATTAAAATGCCAAAAGTTAAAGATAGAGAATCTTAAAAGCAGCAAGAGAAAAGCCAAGTGTTACCTACATAAACCTGTCAGCTGCCACACAGGACTACCAAGAAGTATTCAAAGTGATAAAAAGCAAGGAACTTCAACCTAGATTGCTCTATCCAGCAAAGCTATCATTTAGAATGAAAAGGAAGATAAAGTGCTTCCCAGACAAGGTGAAATTAAAGGAGTTTGTCATCACCAAGCCATTATTATATGAAATACTAAAGGGAATATATAAGAAAAAGAACAAGATAAAAATGATAAACATTAAAATGGCAATAAATTCACAACTATCAATAATTGAATCTAAATAACAAACTAAGCAAACAGGAATAACATCATAAACAAGGAAATCATTTGGAGGATTATCAGTTGGGAGGAGGAAAGGGGAGAATGGAGGAAATGGGGCAAGGATTAAGAAGCACAAATTGGTAGGTACAAAATAGACACAGGGACGTTAAGAACAGTATAGGAAATGGAAAGCCAAAGAACATCTATGCATGACCCACTGACATGAACTAAGTGTGGGGGCAGGGGGAATTATTGGAGGGAACTGGGGATACCAGGTGAAGGGGGGCAAAGGGGAAAAACAGACAAACTGTAATAGCATAATCAGTAAAATATATTTAAAAATATCTTAGGCAGATTTGTTCATTTATCTTCCATCATAATTGACCAAAGAATCTTTTATATTAATTACTTTTTGGAAATGTTTTTTCTCACATGAAGCAATTTATACACAAATAGTTAGGGAAAGCCTTAACATAAGGATACATTTGGCAGGAATTCAGGAAAAATCTATTTTACAATAAGTTCCAAAAATCATTAAAAATAAAATATAATAAAAATGGTTAGCCTTTTAAATTTTTGAAACAATCACACAGTTACGGAAAGTACAAAGTCCAATAAAAGAACTGTTTCCTCCTAAACCATCTGATATTATTTTACCAACCTGATGCTTTACCCCTGACTACCTTAGCATGCTTCCTATTCTCTGGCATAAATAACCACAGTACAACCTTCAAAATCAGGAAATTAAAAATGTTTCATTTCCATCTTATCCAAGACCCTGTTTAAGAGCTGCCAATTGTCCTAATAATGCCTTTAGAACAGGAATCATGCTCTAGACCAGGAGTTTAGTTGTCATGAGTTATCATGTCTTTTCAGTCTTCTTCAGTCTGAACCAGCTTCTCAACCTTTTATAACCTTGATACTTCTGAAGATTGCAGGCTAGACATTTTCTATAATGTGCCTCAATGGGTATTTGTCCAATATCTGATTTGGCAGTATTATATTCAGATTATACATATCTCACAGAACATCACAGAAGTGATGCTCAGTTCTTTTCACTGCATCCCATCAGGCAGTGCACAGCAATTTGTGCCATTACTGGTAATACACTTTGATCATTTGATTAAGGTGGGGTTTACTGGCCTTCTAAACACTATTAAGTTATTCTTTTCCCCTTTAAAATTAGCAAGTATTTTGTGGGGAAATATTTTGAAACTATGTAAATAGTACTGGTCTTCATTGAACTTTACTATTTAACTATCTATTTATTTATATGTGGACAGATAAGTGATTTCCTATTTTATTCAAGGAGCTATAGTCCATTGATATTATTTATTTTTATTTTCAGATTATCCCCAATTTGATTAATGTGAGCCACTTCAAGCCAGCTTCTTTATCCTTTGACCTGTCCCCATCAATCTTTGAGCATTTTCTTGCATTTTGTCAAAAGATATGCCAGAATCATTTTACATTTTTCCTATTCTAGTCCTAGAATCAGCCATTCTCCAGGGATCCCTGGCATCTTTGTTAGAAAACTGTTATTTAGATACCAAAATCCAGGTGTGAGATATGTTCGTTGTTCATGAGGTATATCTGCTCTCTGCTCTGTGCAAATAGAGAATATTCACACACACACATAAACATACATATAGTATATATACTATATATATAGTATATACATATACTATATTAAGTATCTAAATAGATATAAATTTATTTTATATTGTTGAATTTACTCAGATACATCCTATTCCAAACCAACATCACAGGGTTTTTTCTAGTTTTCTCCTTTTCTATATTTGTAACTCCTTCTCTGACTCCCCAAGCTGAACCTCCTCTCCTGAATGGGGATGATCTCTCTACCCTACTCAGGCTCTGGAACTCCACAAATGGTTTCCTCTCCATGGGAATGCTCTTACATCCTACTCTAGGCCACCATGGCTGCCTCCATTCTCCCTAGCATACACACAAACATACACACCAAAATTTGCTCTGCCACACCTAATGGTTTTAGAACTAAACTTTTCAGGAAGGAAAGAGAAAGGAAGGAAAGGGAGAGAGGAATGTAAATTGCTTTCATAAAACAAACAAACAAACAAACAAAAAAAAACAACCTTCACAGAATCTGTAGAACTTCTCTTTCTTCAGTTAAAAATGTCATTCCAGAGCTTCCGGGTTGGTGAGCACGTGGAGGTCCTGGGAGAGGGGTGCAGGTAGCACTGGAGCTCCAGGCCCTTTCCCCACATCATATCCCAGGTGTCTCTTCCATCTGGCTGTTCCTGAGTTATATCCTTTTACAATAAACCAGTGTTCTGAGGAGCCCTGAAACAGCAGACGGCTCATGGGATTCAGTGAAGGCAGGCAAGCTGCCTCCTCCCCAGCACCAGCGCTTTGCTCCTCTCAGTTATTGCCTGCCAGGCTCACTGCCCCAGGCTTGGAGCAGTTTCCCACTCTAACTCTAAAACATAACAAGCTAATGGAACATCATTCATACAAATCATTCCAAGGAGTCCCTGAAAGTTAGAGAATAGTCCATCTCCTTCCTTCCATTCCATGTGGATGTGAATGTGAGATGGTGGTTGAATGAGTCGCCAAGAGAAGGATAACAGAAGTGGGGCAACAGTAGCAGGAACCTATTGCTTCAATGTAGCAGGCAAGGACATCCAAATCTAGCTAAAAATTTCTTATTCCCTCTGATGCTCAAAAAAAGTCAGCTTTGATCTTCCTCAATGGCCAAACCAAGGCAATCAAAGGGTCTACAAAGACCTATTCTGCCACCACCACTGTAAGTGGGATGCAAACACAGAATTGAGCTCTCCAGGCTAAAGATTTTCATCATCAAGATCTATTAAGAAGAGGAGACAGAGAAAGAGAGAGGTCGCATCCAAAATTACTTTTTTTGGAGAAAAAGTCAGCTGGAATTACCAACAGAATACCAGCTGGAAAGAAGTCCTATAACCAGGGACAGACAGAAGAGGATAGTTCATTACAATGTGACTGGTAGAAATCACAGAAACGCAAGAGGGCTGGCTGGACCCCTACCAGAGGCAGCACCTGAAGGGATGGAGCCAGGGGCTCCACCTGAGAAGAGTGGGTTCTGGTCCCCTAGCTGGGTGTCCCAGCTACAGCAACACTGCGGAGAGTAGAGCAGCATCCAGCTGAGAAGGGCGGAAAGCCATGGAGTTTGCTGGCTTGAGAGAGCACTGGAGACAGAGAACTACTCGAGTGACCACAGCAAAAATGCATTGGCACCCACCTACCCTAGGCTCCAGTGGAGGGAGGGCAGAGAGGACTGAAGACACATGGAGAGAGTTTGCAGCAGTGGCTTGGAGGAGAGATGTGGGGAGGCAGCTGTGGGGATCCCAGTGCTGATTCATCGCCTACACCTCAGGCAGACTAGCAGTGTGCCAAGCAGCTTCTGCATGAGGGTCGTCATAGCCCTGCCCACTGGTAGCAGTCTGCCCCTACCAGCAGTGCCTGAGCCTGGTGCCTGATCATAGTTCTTTGACTTTCATCTAAATAACCTCTCCTGCCCTGTCTGAGCATATGTACAATAGTTGGCACTTGAAGAGGTATTTCTCACCCGGAAGCACCTGGGCCTGGCAGCTGATTACAAACTCTCTGACTTAAAGCTGGGTCAGACAGTCAGCCCTGCAAACAGTTGCAACTGAGCCTGGTGGCTGATCGTGGATTCATGGGTTCACAACTGAGTTGGTTTGTTCTTCCCACTGGCCTCTGGGCCTGGCAGCTGATCACAGATTCATTGGATTACAGTAGAATCTTTCAGTTGAGCCCAGTGCCAAGTGAGCCTGGTGACTAATCACAGATTCATTGGATTACAATTGGATCTTGCTGCCTAGCCCAGGGGTGCCTGAGCCTGGCAGCTGACCACAGATTCATTGATTTACATCTGAATCTGTCCCACCAGACTGCATCTGAGCTGGAGGCTGATCCATTAAATTACAATTGAACCTCTCTGTCTAGCCCAGCCTGAGTTTGGTAGTTGATGTACTGATTTACAGCTGAATTGGTCTGTCACCACAAGCTGCATCTGAGCCTGGTGGTGGATCATAGACCAATAGGATTACAACTAAATCAATCCTTCCAGCTTAGCAGTTCCTTAGCCAGCAGCTGATCACATTCTGATTGGATTACAATGAAACCTAAAAATTGGGAGAAAAAGAAACAGTCCATCACCAAAAGGAAAGGAGGAATTCCCAGAAAGATCACTAAATGAAACAGGCAAGCAAACTATGAGATATGGAATTCAAAATAATGATGACAGAGAAGCTCAGCCAACTCAAAGAAAATTACAAATAACTCCAGGGGAACTACAAACAACTTCAGGGGAACTACTACGAAGAACTCCAGGGAAGCTACAAGGAACTTATTGAGAACTACACCAGCATTAAAAAGGACATAGAAACTATCAGTAAGAGCCAGGAGGAAATGAAGAATACAATTTCTGAATTGAAGAATACAGTAGAAGGAATCAACAGCAGGCCAGACGAAGCAGAGATCAGATCAGTGAGCTGGAGGACAACATAGAAAACTATTCCAAGAGTGCAACAGAATGAAAAAAGGCTGAACAAAAATGAAGAGGTTTTAAGAGAGCTGGAGGACAACATGAAACACAATAATATCTATATCATATGGCTACCAGAAGGAGAAGAGAAACAAGGAATGGAAAACCTGTTCAAAAAGGTAATGATAGAAAACTTCCCTAACATGATGAGTGAAAACCTTACTCAAGTTCAGGAAGCACAGAGGGTCCCAATGAGGATAAATCCAAACAGACCCACTCCAAGACACATTATAATTAAAATGGCAAATTTCAAAGATAAAGAGAGAATCCTAAAAGCATCAAGAGAGAAACAGCAAATAACATATAAGGGGGCTCCAATAAAGTTATCAAATGATTATTCAACAGAAACAATACAAGCCAGAAGGGGATGGCAAAATATATTCCAAGTAATGGGGCACAAAGATCTGCAACTAAGAATACTCTATCCAGCAAGGCTCTTGTTCAAAATGGAAGGAGAAATAAGGAGTTTCCCAGACAAAAGAACACTAAAAGAATACATCTCTACCAAACTAGCAATGCAAGAAATGCTAAAGGGTCTGCTTTTTAAAAATGAAGAAATAGAGAGAGACAGAGAGGAACACAGGTACAAAGGGGGAAAATGGCAATAAATAAATATCAATCAATAATAACCTTAAATGTAAATGGATTAAATGCACCAATCAAAAGACACAGAGTAGCTGAATGAATAAGAAAACAAGACCCACATATATGCTGTCTTCAAGAGACCCAACTCAGAACAAAAGATTGACATGGATTGAAAGTGAAGGGATGGGAGAATGTATATCAAGCAAATGGACATGAAAAAAAGGCTGAGGTAGCAATACTTATTTCAGACAAAATAGATTTTATGGTGAAGGCCATAAAAAGAGACAAAGAGGGACACTTCATAATGCTTAAGAGAACAAGAAGAAGATATAACTCTGGTAAACATATATGCACCCAACATAGGAGCCTCAAAATACGTAAGGAAAATCTTGGAGGACTTCAAGAAGGATATACACAGCAACACACTAACACTAGGGGATTTTAATACCCCATTATCAACAATGGACAGATCTTCCAAACAAACAAACAAAAAAAACCCACCAAGGATATTGTGGCATTGAACAACACTCTAGAGGAAATGGATATAACTGATATATACAGAACCTTTCACCACAAAGAAGGAAAATACACATTCTTTTCAATGTACATGGAACATTCTCTAAGATAGACCACATGGTAGTTCATAAGACAAGCCTCCATAAATACAGGAAAATTGAAATTATACCAAGCATCTTTTCAGATCACAATAGATTAAAACTAGACACCAACCTCAAGGGATAAAACAAAAACACTCTAACTCATGGAGACTGAATAACACACTTTTAAGTAATGAATGGGTTAACAATGAGATCAAAGATGAAATTAAAAAATGAAACAAATGACAATACATACACAATAGCCCAAAACCTATGGGACACAACAAAGGCACTCCTCAGAGGGAAATTCATAGCAATACAGGCCTACCTAAAAAGATCACAAGAAGCTTATACAAACAACTTAACCATAAAACTGCAAGAACTAGAGCAGCAACAACAAACAAAGCCCAGAGCAAGTAGAATGAAGGAAATCATCAAGATCAGAGCAGAATTAAATAACTTAGAGACTCAAACTGCAGTTCAAAGAATCAACAAGTCCAGGAGCTGGTTCTTTGAAAAAATAAACAAAATTGATGAGCCTTTGACCAAACTCATAAAGAAAAAGAGAGAAAGGACCCAAATAAACAGAATCAGAAATGACAGAGGAGAAATCACAACCGATACTTCAGAAATACAAAGGATTGTAAGAAATTACTACAAACAACTATATAAGAAATATGACAACCTGGGTGAAGTGGACAAATTTCTGGAAATGTATAATCTACAAAACTGAATCCACAAGAAGCAGAAAGCCTGAATAGACTAATAACAACAAGTGAAATTGAAGAAGTAATCAAAAATCTCCCAAAACACAAGAGCCCTGGACCAGAGGGCTACACAGGTGAATTCTACCAAACATTTAGAGAAGAACTAACTCCTATCCTTCTCAACCTATTCCAAAACATCCAAGGAGAGGGAAGACTCCCAAACTCTTTCTATGAGGCCAGTATTATTCTAATCCCAAGAACCAGGTCAAGATACAACTAAGAAAAAAAACTATAGGCCAATATCTCTGATGAACATAGATGCTAAGCTTCTCAACAAAATATTGGCCAACCAGATCCAGCAATATATTAAAAAGATCATCATGATTAAGTGGGTTTTATCCCAGGGATGCAAGGATGGCACAACATTCATAAAGCAATAAATGTAATACACCACATCAACCAAGTGAAAGATAAAAACCATATGATCATATCAATAGATGCTGAAAAACCATTTGAGATAGTACAGCAACCATTTATGATAAAAACCCTCAGCAAAATGGGAATAAAGGGAACACACCTTAACATAATAAAGGCTATTTATGAGAAACCTGAAGCCAACATCATAGTCAATGGGTAAAAACAAGAAGCTTTCCCCCTAAGATCAGGAACAAGACAAGGCTGTCCACTTTCTCCACTTCTGTTCAACATCATTTTGGAAGTTCTATCCATAGCTATCAGACAAGAAAAAGGAATCAAAGGTATCCAAATTGGAAAGGAGGAAGTCAAACTGTCATTATTTGCAGATGATATGATAGTGTACATACAAAACCCGATAGACTCCACCAAAAGTTTACTTGACCTAATAAGCAAATTTAGCAAAATAGCTGGATATGAAGTCAATATCCAGAAATCAAAAGCATTTTTGTATACCAATAATGAAACATCAGAGATAGAAGTGAGAAAACAAATCCCATTTACCATAGCAATGAGAAAAATAAAGTACTTAGGAATAAACTTAATCAAGGAGGTAAGAGACCTGTACTCAGAAAACTAGAGAATACTGAAGAAAGAATTTAAGGAAGATACAAATAAATGGAAGCATATACCATGTTCATGGATGGGAAGAATTCACATAATTAAAATGTCCATATTACCCAAAGCTATCTATAGATTCAATGCAATCCCAATTAAAATACCAATGACATACTTCACAGACATAGAAAAAATACTCAAAAATTTATATGGAGCCAAAAACGCCAACGAATAGCCACAGCAATCTTGAGAAAGAAGAACAAGGTAGGAGGAATCACAATACCAAACAACAAACTATACTACAAGGCTACTGTAATCAACACAATCTAGTACTGGCATAAGAATAGACATATAGCTCTTTCTCCGCCATAGTGGTGAGTGAGGTTGATACTTCTTCGCCATGTCTTCTCACAAGACTTTCAGGATCAAAAGGTTCCTGGCCAAGAAACAAAAACAAAACCGCCCCATTCCCCAATGGATTCGAATGAAAACTGGTAATAAAATCAGGTACAACTCCAAGAGGAGACATTGGAGAAGAACCAAACTGGGTCGATAAGGAAGACCACATCAGAATGGCTTACATATTTGTGCTCTATCCCTGCTGTCAGCCTCTTGAAATCACTGAAAAGATCACTACTGCCTGAACACTTGGGTGTCTTAATTAGGGAATTACCGGAAACATGATTTTTTTTTTTCTGTAATAGTGGGTTGATTCATTAATAAATGTGAGGCCATTTAAAAAAAAAAAAAAAGAATAGACATATAGATCAATGGAAATAATCAAGAGTCCAGAAGTAAACCCAGGACTTCATGGTCAATTAATATTCGACAAAGAGGGAAGGAACATAAAATGGATTAAAAACAGTCTCTTCAACAAGTGGTATTGGGAGAACTGGGCAGCAACGTGCACAAAAATAAAACTAGACCACCAACTTACACCATACATCAGAATAAACTCAAGATGGCTAAAGGACTTAAGCAGTGCCACCATAAAGGTCCTGGAGGAGAATAAAGGCAGTAAAATTTTAGATATCCCACACAGCAATATTTTCACCAATACTTCTCCAAGAACAAGAGAAACAAAGAACAAGTGGGGCTACATGAAACTGAAGTTTCTGCTCAGCTAAAGAAAACATCAGCTAAATTAAAAGGGAACCAACTGTATGGGGAAACATATTTGCCGATGGTACCTCAGACAAGGGTTTGATATCCAAAATATATAAAGAGCTTATGCAACTCAACACCAGGCAGATAGACAGCCCCATTAAAAATGGGAAAGGGACTTGAACAGACAACTTTCTGAGGAAGACATACAAAGAATCCAAAGGCATATGAAAGAATGCTCAACATCACTGGCCATCAGATAGATGCAAATTAAAGCCACGATGAGATACCACTTCACACTTGTCAGAATGGCAATCATCAACAAATCAACAAGCAACAAGTGTTGGCTTGGATGTGGGGAAAAGGGAACCCTGGTGCACTGCTGGTGGGAATGCAGACTGGTGCAGCCACTATGGAGAACAGTATGGAGTTTCCTTAAAAAACTAAAAATGGCCCTGGCTGGTAGCACAGTGGATAAAGTGCCGGCCTGCGAACCCAAAGGTCGCAGGTTCGATTCCCCAGCCAGGGCACATAACAAGGTTGCAAACCAGGTCTCCAGTCAGGTCTGTGGCTGGAGGCAGGTGAAAAGCAACCATACATTGATGTCTCTCTCCCTCTCTGCCTCTCTCCTTTCGCCTCCTTCTAAAAAATAATGAAATAAAATCTTTAAAAAAAAAAAACAAAAGAACAGAAAATGGAACTGCCTTTTGAGCCAGCAATTCCACTACTAGGACTATACCTGAAGAACCCTGGAATGCCAATTCAGAAGAAACTATGTACCCCTATGTTCGTAGCAGTGCTATTTACAATAGCCAAGTGCTGGAAACAGCCTAAGTGCCCATCAGTGGATGATTGGATCAAAAAACTATGATACATTTACACAATGGAATACTACATAGCAGGAAGAAAGAAGGAACTCCTACCCTTTGCAACATGAATGGAACTGGAAAGTATTATGCTTAGTGAAATAAGCCAGTCAGTGAAAAACAAATGCTATATGATCTCACCCATTACAGGACAATAATTAACAAAACAAACAAACAGGCAAAACAGAACCAGATATATGAATACAATGAATAGACCTTCAGTGGGCAGGGAGGAGGGGGAAGGAGGAGGCAAAGAAAGGGAGCAGTTTAGTGAAGGAGCTAGTATGGAAAAACCATGACATGGACAACAACTGGGATGGACTTTAGGCGGAAGTGGGTAGGTGGGGATGGGGACAGAGGGGAGTAAAAAGGGGATGGATGTAATACAACACCTATAAAATGAAATTAAAAATAAATAAATAAAAATGTCATTCCATCGTCTTCCGGATTTCATAGTTGCTATTGACAAGTCAGCCATCACTCTATGTTCTTTGAATGTAATTTACTTTCTTTTTTCTAGCTGCTTTTAATATTATCCCATTGTCTTTGGTTTTCACAGTTTGTCTATGATGTGCCTACATGTAGGGTGCTTTTTTCTTTTTTTTTTCCTTTTCCTTGGGATTCCTTGAGTTTTATGATTCTGAGTTGATGCTTTTATCTGATTTTGAAAATCCTTGCCCTTAGATCAAATATTGCTTCTTATTTTCTCTCTTCCTTCTCTTTTTCTGAGAATCCAATTATATACATGTCAGTCCTATGACTATTTCCCATTATGTGTTCCCATTATGTGTTCTATATATATGTCAGTCCTATGACTATTTCCCATTATGTGTTCATACTTGGATATGTTATTTTCATTATTTCATTTTTGTTCTTCAGTTTATTTTCTATACTCATATCTTTGAGCTCACAAATCCTATCTTTTGCTATGTATAGGTTCACATTAAGTCTATTCAATAAATTATTAATTTCAGATACTAAATTTTTCATCTCTTGAATGTCTACTTGAATTTTTATAGATTTCAATTATCAGGAGAATTTTCTTTCCTTTTTTATTTTGTCCACATTTATTTACTGTTTTAATATTCTATTTGTAATAGTTATTTTTAACTATTACCTGGATGATTTCAATAGCTAAATCATCTGCATTGTGATGGTGAGATTCACACCTTCAACCAAAATTGGATTTGAATGTCAAGACTGATGACATCAAGCAGACACTGAGGACATAGGAAAAGATTTATTACTTACATGTAAGGATTTCTGGAGAGAGCTTGGGAACTTCTGAAGCAGGTCTAAAAATGACTTGATGGAGCAAAGAAAGGACACGGGCTTTTTAGTCATTCAAGAATGGGACTGGAAGTGACAGTTCCCATGCATGAACCAGGGCTCAAATGGCTTGAACTTCCCACTGAGACTAATAATGGAGAGAGCATCTAGGTTTTCTTATAAGTTGGCCCAGGTGTAAGACAGAAGGGAAGAAGGAGTGATAGGGCTTGAAAGCTCTCAGCATTTAAATATTGACATTGGACAGACTCTTTACTGCAAACTGAATGTTTGTGTCCTCCCCAAAAGTATATGCCAAAGTCCTAACCCTCAATGTCATGATATTTGGAGGTGTGGCCTTTGATAATTAAGTTTAGATCTGTTCATTAGGGTGGGGCCCTCATGATAGGATTAGTGCCTTATAAGAACAAGAGACTCCAGAACCCTTTATCTCTACCACTTGCGGATACAGTGAGAAGGTAGCCGTTTGCAAGCCAGGAAGAAGGGTCTCACCAGGAACCAAATCTCTGTACCTCCTTGCCCTTGGACTTCCCAGCTTCCAGAAATGTGAGAGATACATAAATGCCTGTTTAACTACCCAGTCTGTGGTATTTTGTTATGGTAGCCTAAACTGACTGAGGAGGCTCTATAATTGCTTTTATTGTATTTTTTCTTAATGCTTCTTGGTCACGTTTTCCTACCTAGTTACATGTCTTATAATTTTTAAATTGAATCTCAGATATGATATGCAAAAGAATCATGAAACTTAAAGTCATTATTATTCTTCCTTAGAGAAGATTTCCATATCTTCTATTAGGCAGATAAGTTGAGATGCTGAAGTCTATAATGGAGCTGGGCTGGAGCTGGATTCCAGTATTTGTTAGTCTGTGTCTGGTTTAAGATATCTTAAGTTGTGTTTTTCTTGCAACTTCCTTCTAGAGGCCTCTTTCCCAGACATGGTCCTTGAGAGCCTTTGAGACTGTGAGAGTGGCTAGTCCTTGCCTCATTAACCTTGAGACTTCCCCTCTTCTGAGATTTTGAAGTTAGCTTTTCACCTCCCTTCGTATGTCATCAAAATATCTGACATGTCTTGAGGACAATACTTATCAGATGTCAGATGTCTCTTGGAGGCCTTTTCCTCTAGTTGTATTTTGCCTCCCAAGGACTGAAAAACTGCACCTTAATAGCCCAGCCCCCCCACCCCAGCATCCTCTACTGCCCTACTGTTCAGTGTTCCATCGGAAAAGGCTGGAGTGCCACTATTCTCTAGTCCTTTAGGGCATCCATCACAGTTGTTAAAAGCCCTGAAGCATTTTCACAGCTGGTTTCTCCTTCCCCTAGTAGACCTCTAGGGCCAAAATCAGTCTGGATACTGACTCAGCAAATGACCTCATAGAAGGAAAGTACTAGTAATCCCAACTTACCTAGAAAGAGTTTTCCAATCTCTAATTTTAGTTTCATCTTGCTCTCTTCCACAGACCCCCATTGTTTTTAAAATATGATTTATGTAATTTATCCATATATATATTTTGTAATTCGGGCAGCATGGGAAAAGATTTACTGCCACCTACTACATTCTGCCCCAAAGTAGAATCTCTCTGGCTGTTTCATTTTCACTGCTACCTATCATGGAGCTGTCCTTATGTAAGAGATCCAGAAATATGAAAATGTGGGCAAGGCAATAATACAAATCAGTATATGCTTTATCTAGTTGAATAGCTCCAGTAAAATAGCCAAATATTTTTCTCTTTCAATCACACTAAGGAATTAATGCCTTCTTCCCATACAGGGAGATTTGAATTTTAAGACTATCATGACTCAAGTACTGTTTAACTCAACAAAATAATTGTCAATAGTGATGTTTCAGTCATCTGATATTAGTTAAAGGGGAAAAAATGATATGTTTGGGCATGAGGTCTTATCACCCCTCACATCTCTCTTGCTCAGCAGTTACTGCCTCCCCTTGATTCCTCAGGCTCTAAAGGAACAGTAGAGAGCTAAGAAAATAAATCCCGAGTCAGGTAGAGCCTTGCTGTTAAACTCCTGTGTTCCCTTAAGGAAGTGACTTGACCTCTCCTGCGTTCTGGTTTCCTCATCCATAAAAATAAGACAAGTAATGCCTACTTTCCCAATATCCTGAGAATTATGTAGGACCAAGTCTTACATACAAACACGGGAAACAACCTCATTGTCCTCATTAGTCTTCGCTAGTCTTCCTTCACACCATTCTTCCGAAAAATTAGAATTGTGCCGACCTTACAAAGTTTTGATTCTGTAGTTAAGTGAGACCTTGGAGGTGAAAGGATTTTCAAACATAAAATGGTATGGGGGAAAAAATTGGCGCCTGTATCAGAGGTGACTCTTTTGGTGCCTGGACTGCCAATGGACTGATCTCATAACCAAGTCCAAAGGCCATTCTGATTGATTTTTGTTTCTGTGGCTTCTCCGTTACCAGCACCATTCTCAACTCCAACCCCCTAACCCGTCTTCAAAGAACGACCAAGTCCTTTCTCTGGTGGGAAGCCTTCTGGGAGCTGACCAAGGCAGGACCAAGGGTGCTGGTACCTCAGTTGCACCCTCACAGCACAGTGGGCTATTGTCACCCAAATAACCCCTAGGATACACACCCTAGCCCCTTTAAGGCTGCGAAATAGTACTATGCTTGGGATCACATGCAAAAGCCATCAAATCCCACTTCTGCAACTGACTAGTAGTGTGACTTTGGGTGACCACCTTTCCCAAATGAAGTAACAGTGGAAAGCCTGGTGTACACGTGTAATATCCGTAAATGGCAATTGTCACTCTGACTCGATTCCCTGATACCCCTGCCCCCACATGCCTAGCTCTGTGCTGGGTCTGCAGAGTTATTTTCATTTTCCAGCCAGCCAAACCTCTTTCCGGGCCCCTACGCGTCCTAAAGGTGGCGCCCCACCCGCTTCCCCACCTGGGAGGCACCGCTGGAAGGGGCTGGGCCAGCGCCCATGGGAACCAATCCGAGCGCGAGGATGCCTCCCAGCCGCCAATGGCTTTGGTGGCGGGGCCCACCCGCCAGCAGTGCGGGCCTCTGAATGCCCTGCCTGTCGGGGCACCGGGTTGGCCTTGGCTTTCACGGCCTGCGTGGGCAGGGTGCCAGGCCAGCCCCTGGCCTCTGCCTGCTTCCCAGCCCACAGAGCATGAATAAATTAGGCTATTCTTAGTAGGGCTTGAAAAGGACTCCTTTCTGTCTAATAATAAAGATGGAGTTTTGTATCTATTTCTCAAGCCCAAACAGTACAGTTAAGAGAGTCTCCCAGCCCTACGGTGGTGGGGCTTCAGCAGCCCTGGTGCTGGGTGCGCAAAGGGGACCAGGGCAGGAACAAGGTGGCTTCTGCTCTGCTAGGATTTGGCAAGGAGAAAAGATAGTCTGCCCGGTGGGGGCAGCCCGGGGTGCTGGCAGCTGGAAGAGCCCCTGCCCTGCCCCCAGCGCTGGCCTCTCAGCTCTCCCCCTCGGCAGCGCCTGTGAACCTCAGAGCTTCCATCTTAGCCCTGCAAGGGCTCAGGTGCTTCAGAGCCCCTTGGACCATCTCTGTGTGCCCCTCACCCGCCACCGCGGCTTCTGGCCTCTGTGCCCCTCACACACACCCAGTACCTCCCCATGTTCCAGCCTTGGCTGCTGCTTCTCCAGCATTGGACCTCCACTACCGTGACCGTCCGTCCACCTGCAGGAGAGCTCTCTCTCCTCATCACACCCCATCGCATCATTCTGCATTTCCTTTGTGGTGCTTATCCCAATATGGAATCATTCATTTATCTGTTCATTGTCTCCTTCTAACTACAGCGTCAGCACCACCAGGGCAGGAACCATGCTGGCTTGCTCACCTGAGTACCCTACCACACAGAGCAGATACTCAATAAATACGTTTTGAATGAATGAATGAACCCAAAATATGGTACTTAGGCTGCCCAAGACCCTCTGGAACTCTTCTTGTTGCTACTAATGATTCCAACTGACAGTCTTAGTTTCTACGCCAACCTGAAGAAATACCCATTATGGGTGGTGGAGAGATGAGGGGATCCTCTACTAAAATCCAGCATGAGTGAGGCTGCAATACAAACACGTTTGTATGGCGCTCTCTCTCTCTCTCTCTCTCTCTCTCTCTCACACACACACACACACAACTAAAAGGAGGGACAGCTCATGCCAATATCTCAAACCTTGGGAATTTTCCAGAGCCATCACAAACTAGGTGCTCAGAAGTCCCTAAATATCTTGTTAATATTTCATATGCACTGAGAGTCTGCACTTGTTAAAATAATAATAAAAGTGATCATTATACATTGAATTCCTATACAAGGCATGTTTCCCGTCTTAGCCCAGGCTGCCATAATGAAATCCCACAGATTGTTTGGCTTAAATAAGAGGCATTTATTTCTCACTATTTTAGAATCTGAGAAGTCCAAGATCAAGGTGCCAGCAGATTCTGGTTTTGATGAAGCCTACTTCCTGGCTTGCAGATGGCCATTTCTAGCTGTGTCCTGACATGGTGGAGAAAGAGAGCTTTAGTACTTTTTCCTTTTCTTATAATGTGCTAATTCCATCATAAGGGCTCCATCCTCATGACTCATATAAACTTAGTTACCTCCCAAAACCTTCAGCTCCTAATACCATCACATTGGGGAGGAGGGACTCAGCATACAAATTGGTTAGGGGGCACCCACATGCAGTCCATAACATTCTCTATATTAACTATAATCTCTACGGAAATACCACAAAGTGATTGATCTCATTTAATAGGACTCCAAGGTGCAGAGAGGTGATATGACTTAAAGTGAAACCAAAGGTCAGTGGCTTCCTCCTGTAGTAAGTGGTCCCATCAAACTTGCTAATTAACCCCTGTCACACCAAGATCATACAACGAACCCTGGGATCTGGTTGGCCTGACCAGTTAATCATGGAATTTGTTGCTGAAAAAAATCTCAGAAAAATGACATCCTGAATTGGATACTACCTTTTGCCCCAAACATCACATTTTGGATTTGCTCATTTGCTGCTTCATTCCATGAGGATTTGTTGAGTGTCTAGTGGGCTGTGGGACACACCAGTGAGCTAGCCAGCATGGTCCCTGTCCTGACAGATCTGACACTCTAGTTGGGAAATAGACAATAAGCAGGTGAATTAATAATTACATATTGGGATAAGTACTGTAAAGGAAACACACAGAATGATGGGTGTTATATCTGTAGAGTAATGGAGAGGAAGAGCTCTCCTGCAAACAGGTGGTCAGAAGAGCCTGTTGGAGCATGAGACAGGACTCTTAGAGGGACACAGTCTGATAAAAGTCAGTACGCTTGCTCCTGAACTTCAGAAACACACCTGTGGAGCCCAAGTCTCTGTTTAGAAGGGGAATCGAGGTGGAGTCCTCATCAGAAAGTCCCAGTGTTGACTGCTTCTCTGGTCAGAGGGCCTCCCCCCATCGCTACCTTCCGAAGAACAATGGCTACCACCACCCCACACCTCCCCCCCCCTTTTTTTTTTTATTGATTTTACCACATCTGAGGAGTTTTTAATGGGAGAAAGGGCCTACGAATGGGGTTGTTTGAGGACAAGGAAATGAGCCACTTGCTGTGATGAATGTTCTTGAAAAGCAATTTATTTTTCACGGGTAGCTTGCCGGGCTTGGGAACAAAAGTGCTTTGGCTGCCTATCAAATATTAACAGAGGCTAACTGTTTTCTCAGCATTTCTCTTTCCCCGCACACGCTCACTTGCGCCTCTCCCTATGCATGACAGAAATGACATCAAGTTCAAGGGCTCCCTGGGGTCCTCTCCCAAGATAAAGTGGCAGCTGTTCTCATGGGGCTCTGGGACCCTCTCTCTCCTGCCCACCACCTCCCTTCAACTCATTTGCTTTCAAGCAGTGACTGCACTGCAAAGACATTTTCCCTCTCCTGCTGGGAGGGGAAGTAGTGGATCCCCAGGAAATAAGAGGTCAGGTGGAAACCCTGAAAATGCCAATGCTGCCTTCAGAGCTAGGAGCCCCTCTGTGGTCTCTGCACAGTTAGTAAGAGGAAAACTAACCCTGCACCTTTGCCCTGAATTGGATTCCAACCACATCCCCCACCAAAGCTGCCATATTCACAGTATGGGGCAGCTCTTCCCAGGTGTCCTTAGTTTACCCATGCAAAGTCATTGCCCTTTAAGAATGGATGCTCTATCATTGCAGTGTGTCTGCAGGGAAGAAGTGTCAGGTGGTGGTGACAGAGAGACCACTGATATTCCTACCAACTCATTGGAACCCTGCTTTTCCCAAATGATGGTTGTCCCTGGCTGTCTGAAAAAATCCTTCAAATTCCTGGGAAATATGACAGCTAAAGCAAAACAGGGGATTAGGTTTCCAGCTGGGCCCTCACAGTACTGGCAAAAATTCCAGTGTCTGAAATTTACCGTTACATGAGCCGGAGTTTTAGCAATAATTCCAGGAAGCCGGAAGTCTCCTGCTAGAGCATGTCCTGCAAGGGAGACCAGACCAAACCCTGTGTCTCTCCGCTGCTCACCTCTGAGCTGACTCCTGCTTATACTTTTACTGAAAGGACAGTTGTCAGAAACAAGAGCCCAGCTGATGGTGACCCTCAGCCCCTGTTTGTCCCTGACAAATCATATCCAAGACATACTTGGAAATATAACTAACTTCTTTAGCAGAGGCTGGAATTGGGAGTTTGAGTTTGTCATCCTGACATTTCTCATTTCAGTGATTAAGGAATAGAAGACTTCATCTCTTATAAAAAGACCTTGAGACAAATAACAAGAGTTGGATTTCCTTTTGCCTGCTCTGCCAGTTCCAGTCCTGGAGCTTGGACAGGTCTCTGACTAAGACCCTAAATCCAGTTTCTGACAGGGCTGCAGAAGCAGGGCATGGAAGGAAGGAGACCTATGTTCTCCTTCATTCTGAGGCTGTGGTAGCCAGGCTCCAAAGACACACGCCAATGAGCTTTGCCTCCTGGTCTTCATCTACTTTCAGAGTCCCCTCCCCTTAAATGTGGGCTGGCCTTTTGACTATCTTTCAACTAGTAGAATGCGACAAAAGTGATAACTTAGACTTCCAAGGCTAAATCCCAAAAAGTCTTACAACGTCTGCCAAGATCTTGTGGGTCATGCATCTGGAGGTAGCCAGGTTCTATGTAAGGAATCTGATTGCCCTGAGACCAGCATATTGGGAGGAAGTCTATATAGCTAGGACATGTGAAAAGAGAGCTCCCTGACAAGTCCCCAGCTCTCCCAGCCACTCCTGGGGTGCCAGATATGCCAGTGATAAACCTTCATAGGACAACTTGCCCAGTTGAGCCTCAGAACTCCGTCTCTGGTCACCATTTAAATTGCAACAACAAGAGAAACCCCAAGTGGGAACCATCCAGCTGAGGCCTGTCAATTTGGTTTTTTTTTGTTTTTGTTTTTTTTTCACCGTCTACTTTATTTATTTATTTATTTATTTAAATTTTATTGTTGTTGTATTACATCCATCCCCTTTTTCCTCCCCTCTGTCCCCCTCCCCACCCAACCATTCCCCCCAAAGTCAATCCAACCTGTTGTCAATGTCCATGGTTCCTTTATACTAGGTTCTTGTCTAAGCTGCTCCCCTTTCTTCTTTTTTTTTCTTTTTTTTTTATTTTATTGTTGTTGTATTACATCCATCCCCCTTCTGTTCCCCTCTGTCCTCCTCCCCACCCACCTGTTCCCCCCAAAGTCAATCCCACCTGTTGTCCATGTCCATGTTTCCTTTATACTAGGTTCTTGTCTAAGTTGCTCCCCTATCTTGCCTCTGCCTCCCCCCTCCCCCCAACCCCTTTTGCCCTGACCATTGAAGGCCTATTCATTGCATTCATATATTTGGTTCTGTTTCGCTTGTTGTTAGTTCTGCTCATTATTGTCCCGTAATGGGTGACATCATATGATATTTGTCCTTCACTGACTGGCTTATTTCACTAAGCATAATACTCTCCAGTTCCATCCATGTTGTTGCAAAGGGTACAAGTTCCTTTTTCCTTTCTACTATATAGAATTCCATTGTGTAAATGTAGCAAAGCTTTTCGATCCAATCATCCACTGATGGGCACTTAGGCTATTTCCAGCACTTGGCTATTGGAAATAGTGCCACTATGAACATAGGTGTACATAGGTTCTTATGAATTGGTGTTTCAGGATTCTTTGGGTATAGTCCAAGTAGTGGAATTGCTGGATCAAAAGGCAGTTCCATTTTTAGTTTTTTAAGGAAACCCCATACTGTTTTCCACAGTGGCTGCACCAGCCTACATTCCCACCAACAGTGTATGAGGGTTCCTTTTGCCCCGCATCCTCACCAACACTTGTTGTTTGTTGATTTGCCATTCTGACAGGTGTGAGGTGGTATCTTATTGTGGTTTTAATTTGCATCTCTCTGATGACTAGTGATATTGAGCATTCTTTGATATGCCTCTGGGCCCTTTGTATATCTTCCTCAGTGAGTTGTCTGTTCAGGTCCTTTGCCCATTTTTTAATTGGGCTGTCTGTCTCCCTGGTGTTGAGTCGCATTAGTTCTTTGTATATTTTGGAGATCAGACCCTTGCCTGAGGTATCATTGGCAATTATGTTTTCCCATACAGTTGGTTCCCTTTGAATTTTGCTGA